>CM032233.1:18302500-18320000 GCA_019009955.1 Riptortus pedestris
TGAATCGCTAATGCTTCATTGAAGTTCTAGTCACGAAACAAGGTGTGCGAGAAGGCACTCGAAAGGGGTATTTACTTTATATTTCCTTCAACAAATAATATGTTCAATATTGTTTTCATGGAAAAAAAATGAATCTAATGTTCCAAGCGACTTTAAAAATGAAATTTATAAAGATGGTTTTTAAATTTTAAAACTTCTCGCTAGGGTTCGTAGATTCCAATAAAGAAACTTCTAAGTTTACAGTATTGTACCTTTGTCATTCACAAAGACAGCACGTATTCGTTTAACTCTTGAAACCATGAATGAATTTCTATCTATCCGTAAATCATATTTTCGCGTGATAAAACGTACGTCACGCAGGGGGACAACGTAAACAGCGTAAATCAGATGACTCGCTGCTTTCTCTCTCTCTCTCTCTCTCTCTCTCTATATATATATATATACACACACACACATACACACACACACACACACACACACTCTCTCTCACACATATATACAGGGGGTCCCAAGTTCCCGTGCCACATCCCTTAAAAATGCCAATTGTATTAATATAAGGCCGAGACTTGGTGGGCCTTAATTGTTACCCCTGAAGAATCCTTTCAGTCAACCTCGTAACCTCCTCCAGTACTTCTCCAGCGACCTTTGGAATTTCCAATGGAATACCATGTATTTTATGACGGATTCTTGTAGAAAATCCAATTCAAAAAGGGGAGTATATATCGGTGAATTTGATGCATCCTTTAGTCGTAAAGTAAACAAATGAAACGGCAATTTTTATTGAAAAAGTGTAGCCTACAAAATTATCTTTGAAACAAGTCTACGGGAAAAGGAATGTATATTGAAATTAAAAACCACCAACATAACAAAAAACGACCTTAGAATTAATTTAATTAAAACTAATTACCTAGAAATTATTTGGAAAGGGGATACATTTTTCCACCTGCATGTTAAAAATTAAAAAAAATAAAAAAAAATAAAACAGAAATCAGTTTTTCTTTCCACTACAATACCTTCAGCTAATAGTTACAAATGTTCGAAAATGCGTCCTTCCTCATATATGCACTTCAATAGACGGTTTCTGAAATACCTTTTGCCAATTTATATTTCTGCTACTGAAATTGAATTTATTGCTAATCTAATTGATTTTATTTTTATGCCTTCAATATTCTATAATCTGTTGTGATAGACGATGTCTTTGACTCTCCCTCATAGAAAATAATCCATTACTGTCAGATCGGGTGACCTGGGTGTCCACTTAGAGTGCAAGCTGCGACCGATACTGCCTTGGGGAATGATTTCTCTTATTGTTGATCAAACAGTGATGGAGAAGTGGGAAGGAGATCCGTCAAGCTGCAGCCACATTTCATTTCTTTGCATCAGGGGCATGTCTTCTATTTAATTTAAAAATTCTCCATTTAGGAAGCGGTTGAAGACTGGCATTCGTTATTCTCATAACGGTTACGGTATATTCCTGGACGATACTGTACCGTTTTTTTTTTTTGCATGAGGCTATGCAGGTCGAAAAATGTATTCCTTTTACAAATAATTACTACGCGATTAATTTTAGATAAATTAATTCTAAGAACGTCTTTTGTTATGTTGATGTTCTTTGAAGTAAACATTAAGTTGAAGTAAAACATGAAATATTGCACACAAAGTCTCAGGCTTTTATTAATACAATTTTCGATTTTAAGAGAGGCGGTACGATATATATATATATATATATATATATATATATATATATATATATATATATATATATATATAGCTGTTACTCAAATATTAACGGATTCATTTCTAGTGTTTACATTTCGATCTTGAGTAAACCTCCAATCATCCAGCTCATAAGATTTACACTCGGTTCAAACATTTCACTGCTTATGCTGGATATCTTAAGGTTTACGTTTTTACTAAGTGAGATGTAGGGAATGGAATGTCTTTTATGTTTCATCCCAATAAGTGGGAAATCTGCTTAAATGGGCCTAGATGATAGAACTTTTACTGAGAACTATTAAGTTTTACATTTATAGCTTTCGAGCTCACTTGAAGAAAGAATCTTATTGCCCCGGAATAATTTAGCAGATTTCCCTTAAGGGAAATCAGCTATTGAAGTCGTAATTGTTTTATATAAAAAGAAAGATCAAGTTCGTTAATGGCTGAAATCGGACCAGTGACTAAATAACTCCTTGAGCCCACCTTGGCTAGAAAAGGGTTGTAACCTGTAGATTACCCTTCCCGATTAGACTAGTAGCATAAAGTGGACATAAATAATAATAAACAACAAACAAACGGACCAGTGGGAGGGGGGTTTAGAGGGGAGATGAGATTTTTGAAACTTCGAAATATCTCCGTCATTATGCGTCGGATCGAAAAATTGTTTAGAATCCATCTTATTGAAAATTTAATGTACTATAAATATTGTTCCATACATTTATTCTCTATCTTGAATATTAACCAAGATATTTGCATTTGTATTAAGCGTGTGTGGTCGGCAGAAGTCGGCTATATTCGTGACTTTCCGCCGAAAGGTAGTTCGGCCGTTTCCGTAACTGTTCGTCCCTCGTGAATTGTTTTAGAGATTCGTTACTTCAACTGTTATTAGTAGGCTGATTTCTCTATTGTAAAACTTCACGTGGGAAACCTGCTTAGTTTACGCAGCCCCTTCGTGACGGACTTTTTTTATTATCTAGGTAAATTATGAAAAACAAAGAGTTAACTGTTGTAGCTGTAGAAGTGAAACCCCGCGGCAGTAACTCTACTTCAAACTATAAGAAGGCGTGTTAAACGAATTTCATACTCATTATGCTCGTAGAAAGCAAACGAGCAAGGACATGACACCTTCGTGCACTAAAGAAGTCCCCAACACGTTTAGTGCTCTCTAATTGGGATGTAGACTATATAACTGGGTTGACAAAATTCTATTCATGAATGAATAACAATTATACATTCACAGAGCTAATAAAAAATCACAATTACTAAATATTTATTTATTATAAACAATCCAGCTCCACAACTGTGGCGACTTGGCTCAGCTTAAAGATGGTAAAAACAAAAAACAAGTAAACAAAATAACAAGAAATAGAACACAAAATAATATAAAGAACAATACTCTAAACGGAACACAAAACACCAAAAGGAACAAGAAACACGAACACAACTTAGAATTAAAAAAGTGGTAAATAAATAAGTGAAAAAAAATGTGGTAACTTAGAAACAACAACTATGCATAAAAAACAGGGATATATCATCAAATTTAAACGCATCACACACACTCATACGCACGCACTCTCACACATTAAAAATTTTAAAATATGTAATTAAATATTCTCAAACTTCCCAATTGTTTTTAGCAGATTTCCCAAGAGGGAAATCAGCTATTGAGGTCGTACTCATGACGCAATTTTCGAAAAATGTTTTCAAATGTCCATCGATCCTACCCAGGAGATGACGAAAATGAGGTCCGGTCAAAATTATATATATATATATATATATATATATATATATATATATATATGTATATATATATATATATAGAGAGAGAGAGAGAGAGAGAGAGAGAGAGAGAGAGATTTGTCTGTTAACGCTCTAGTGGTCGCAATTTTTGTTTGATCGTTACCAAACTCGATATTTAAACGTTTTTATGCAAAATGACAGATCAAGTTCATTAATGGCTGAAATCGGACAAGTGTGAAGGGGGGGGGGTTAGATGAGGGGATTTTCGAAAATTGGAAATATCTCCGTTACCATACGTCGGATCAAGAAATTGTGTAAATTCAATCTTATTGGAAATTAAATTCACTATAAATATTTTTCTATACATTTATTCTCTATCTTGAATATTAAACGAGATATTTGCATTTTTGTTAAGCGTAACGGACGAGATGAATGCTGCCAACTTCGGTTGTAGTCCTGAGTTTCCGGCGATAGCTAGTTCAGCCGTTTCCGTAACGATCCCTTTCTCGTGAAATTTCTCTATTCTAAACTTCACGTGGGAAATCTGCTTAGTTTATGTAGCCCCTGCGTGACGGACTTTTAAATATGTCAGAATATTGGCGATATGTGGGCCGCCCTCAGGCAGTAGTTCTTTCAACTCATGTGGAATGTTTTAAGTTAGTTCGTAATCTTCATTCTGTAATTACTAAATGAACTGAGTTAATTCCCAAATGAACTAAGAGAATAATAAATGAATTTGTGAATTCAACAAATGAAGTAACCACGAATAAACATTCAACTCAACAATCAAATAAGCATTTTATTAATCCTTAAAATAATTATTATTGTCTATAATAATTATAATTATTGACTCAACTATTAATATCATTAAGCAAATCGTCTTTTTAAATCAAAGTCAAGTATTTTATTTATTCGTTCCTCATTAAATAAAATTTGTTAATACACTATTAATACTCAATAATTGCAGTCAATCATTGTCGTTTTGATCAACTAGTCAATCATTCAAATACCTGTATATATGAGGATATATCGGCGAATTTTTAGGTCGTAAAATGCACAAATATTTATTTCACGAACGGCAAATTTTATTGAAAAAGTGTAGCCAACCAAAATTATGTTTGAAACAAGTCTATGGGAAACGGAATGTATGGTGAAATAAAAAAAAAATGGTTAAAAAGGAATAACTCAAAGGTACTCTTGAATGAGTCCAAAAAGATTTACTTCAAAGAACATCAACATAACAAAAAAAAGTTCTTAGGATTGATTTATTTAAAATTAATTAAGTAGTAATTATTTGTAAAAGGAATACATGTTCCCACCTGCATAACTTCATGTAAAAGAAAAAGAAAAAAGAAAAAAAAACAGAAATCAACTTTTCTTTACACTATAATAAATACTTACAGCTAGTATTTACAAATACCTGTATAAAATTCAATTCATCGATTAAATTAACCACAAATAAAATCAATAAATTCAATCAACTCCTTAGAAATGGAATTCAAAAGGCCCATAATAAATGTATTAATAAAAGTCGCATCGTGTGATTGTTAAATCAATCATTATTCATAAGGAACCGGTTATATTAACGGAATGAGTCAAATAGTCAAATATTAAATGAAGGACTTTATCGAAATCCAATCGACTCACCGTTAATGAATTAAAGAATCTATGGGTTCAACGTAGGTGTATGTCTGTTCTAAACGGCACATTTGTATGCGTCTGTTCGTTGTTGTATCAGTATTCAAAATACTGTCGAAGTATTAAAATCAAATCCACTCAACAAGGAGGGTTCGATATCCTAAAACTCCAAAAAAACGCACTAAACTTATAAAAGTATTGATATCGTACTCAGGACACGATTTTCAAAAGCTTCTTCAAACCCTATCAATCATACCAACTAGGAGAGAAAATGTCCGTCACGCAGAGGCTGCCCCACGTGACATTTAATAGATAAATCAACATACTTTTACACTTAACACCTCCTTGAATTTTAAGTGAATAACTCCAAAGAATAATGAGAAATCTTTCAGTCAATTTAAATAACCTCCCAATGTAAAGCGTCTGAATTGTAAACAAACAGGTCAGCCAACCTCTGAACAGATAGAGAGAAATATTCTAGACCGGAAAGAAAAACAATTACTGAAATATATCTGAATATAACATATTAATTTTATTGAAAACTATTTACTATAGCAGGTGCTGTAATTCATAATGAATCAGAAGAATTGATATCTCTATCACTCAAATTTTAGTAATCCAAGAACAAAAGAATGGGGGGATCAACAGAACGTATTTGCATTTAGTTTTGCATAAAGTATAAGTTTAATAAAAACAATATTTGGTACTTAACCTTGAAGGAAATGGTTCATGATATAACAGCTTATTATTAATATGACATGAGTAGGGTTTATTGAAAGCCGAAAACTATAAAATCCAAATATCTCATGATACAGAAATATAGGCATAGAACAATATTTATAGATCATTAAATTTCCAATATGATTTATTCTATACAATTTTTCGATCCAACGGAGATATTTCAGCCATAAACGAACTTGATCTTTCTTTTTACGTAAAACGTTTAAATACCTTAAGGGAAATCTGCTAAAATTCAAATAACCTACAAAATGTTGACAAACAATCAATATATACGGTGCTAACAAAGGCTAAAGTTTAAAAAACCATTTAACAAAAATAAGAAGATATTCGTGACAATTACACGATTTATTTGAAAACCATAATTAGAAGTCATAGTGCGGAGACTCAAATTAAAAGAGTCTGCAATACAAAGTACAATATGATATTCAGATTGACAACAGACCAACCTGAGAATCACATATGAATCAACTACAATAAAATATAATAAGGCGTACCAACTTAAAGTACATACTTATGCTCTCCATATATGACTTTCCAAAAGATAAAATTCCATAAAGTTGAAAAGAATAGAGAAATTGATTGAAATCAAAATGATAAAACATACTGTATCATACGAAGCATGTGTGCTAACCGAAATAGTAACCAGAAAGCATCTTGTCGATAAACACATGGGATTCCTAGTCATTAATTTAGAATGATTGATTACAAAAAAAATTTACTACGTTTAACTTTCAAGACCAAAATTAATTTTCAAGTGTAAAAAAAAAAAACAAAAAAACAGAATCTTACTACCTATATCTGTCAGTTTTAATTGTTTACAATTATCTTGGAATATGTTAGAAAACATAAATATTTTGATAACTATTATTACAGACTGTGAAATGGATTCTGATGTAAATAAAAATACTTGGTCCAGTGTTGGGCGTTTTCTGACCGAATCTCGTTTTAATCAGTTATTGGTCTCGTGCATCACATTACTGGCGTCAAGAGATAACGTAATCAATACAACAGAATGTTTTGAGATAATGACTCTGAACAATCAGAGATATCAATAGACTCTTCAAATAAACTTTTATTCAATACAAGGACAATTAGCTTTGGAGGTTCCTATAATTAAAGAAATTAGGTTAGCAGCTGAAGAAGTTGGGTCTGTACTGAATAGACATTTCCTGGCGGAGATCTTTGAACAGATGGCCATGAACTAGTCCTTGGGAGAAAGAGAGCAGCCAGCTGCCTGGCCATGTCTAATATAGCGATAGACAATTGGCTGGCATTAGGTAATCTGGCGATAAGAGGAACTAGGTTGAGAGGTGAGCCAGATACATCTGGTGCTGGGACCCTACTTGCCTCCCGTCACAAAGGGACGGATGAACTCTTTCGAAATACTTGGACCTTGCTCCTGTCATTTGTTTAATAACCCATCATCAGGGGTTATGTCGACACCTGATAAAGGCCGTCCTTGCTGATACTCCCTGCTGAGTAGTGATGGATTCGTTGACCCAAACTTGCCGATCGGTCCAATGTGATCTTATCATTCCATGTGCCAGCCAAGTGCATTTCGTATAGTTAGCCTCTAGCATACCGTCCCTTCTTCTCGCATAATAAAAAACGTCCATCACTCAGAGGCTGCGTAAACTAAGCAGATTTCCTACGTGAAGTTTTACAATATAGAAATTTCACGAGAGCCCAACATTTACGGTAACGATCGAACTAGCTTTTGACGGAAACCCACGACTAGGACCGAAGTTAGCCGATCTCATCTCGTCCGTTACCTCACACACATAATATAAATGCAAATATCTCGGTTAATATTCAAGATAGAGAATAAATGCATATGGCAATATTAATAGTAAATTTAATTTGCAATAAGATTGGTACTATTCAATTTTTTGATCCAAGTATACTAACGGAGGTATTTCGAATTTTCGAAAATCCTTCCCTTTTCACCCCCCCCCCCCCACTCCCACTGGTCCAATTTCAGCCATTAACAGACTTGAACTTTTTTATTTCATAAAACGTTTTAATACCAACTTTGGTAATGATCAACAAAAATTGCGACCGTTATAGCGTTAACAGAAATATATAATACAGGGATGAGCAACAAGCGACATATTTCGACATATTTATGCGGCCCGCCAAGCATTTCTAAAATTTAATTTATTTTATCGACTCCTCCCTCAAAATATTGTAAAAAAATAATTATAATTTAATGGTAGTACATTCTAAACCGAAACAATTTTTGTGACGAGTTGCTTAGTTGTGGACGACTTGTTCAAACATTCAATACGAATGCGCCGCGTTTGTGCTTGTTTGTGTTGCTTCTGTCACACATCAGTCTGCTAAGTTGTTAACTAGCAATATTAGAAATTATTGCGTTTCTTGAAAGACGTGAGTGCAATATTAATGTCAAAGAGTTAATTTAGAGTTTTTTATTCAAAATTAATTTTTCCTACAAATTGTTTTAACTTTCAATTTTTTTTTGTTTATTATTATTTATGTCCACTTTATGCTACTAGGCTAATCGGAACGGGCTATCTACAGGTTACCACCCTTTTCTAGTCAGGGTGGGCTCAAGGAGTTTATTTAGTGAGTCCGTCACTAAATACATTTCTCCTGCCCAGGGCGGGAATCGAACCCGCCACTCTAGGTCTACCACGCGAGATTAGGACCTACGTCCTAACTCGCACGGCCATCCTGAGCCCCACTTTCAAATTTTTAATCCATAATATCATGTCGGAAAAGGAAATGAAAAAACGGAAGCACAGGCATTGCCAAGAAATGTGGAAATTTGATTACTTTTTCACTTTCCTCAAAGATAAAGCTGTATTCTTAATATGCTCAGAGACTGTGTCAATATTAAAAGAATATAACATACAAAGGCATTAGGATACAAAACATGAACAACAATATAAGAACTTAACCAGACAACTCCGGATAGATAAGTTTAATCAAATGGAGAAAAACTTGGGAAAACAACAGATTATTTTTAAAAATCAAGCTAATTTATCAAATACAGCAGTTAAGGCTAGTTTTATTGTCAGTCAAATACTGGGAAACAAAAAATGAAACCGTATTTCCGTATATTTATTAATCAGACATTTGATACAGTTTTTTTGGTACACGCTAGTAAATATCTGCCGGAATGAAGTAGCTACGGATGCAGCTTTCTAATCGTGCATCATTCAGTCTTGATAGATGGTCATTTTTGATTAATTTCATGGTCAAAAATAATTGTTCGTAAACACACGTACTTCCGAACAGAGACATCATTTGCTTTTCATTTTTCGTCAAAAGCTGAAATTTCTCAGGGCTCACATACAATTTATAAAAATTTTGATTTTTACTGAGAAAAATAAATTTTTTAAATGGGTATTATTCTGCATGTCAATCATTTCCATTTGAAAGTCTTCGGTAACAGCATCCACGTCGGTATTAAATGGCGAAGAAGACATTTTCATGGAAACCGCTGTCTATATAAAATGTCAATATATTGTGCATATTTTTAAGAAGTAGTAAAATTTTCTTTTTCTAAATAGGAAAAGTGAGACACATTATTCTGCAAAACATGCTGTTTCCACAATTTTAATTTGCGCTCAAAGCCCTGAATTTTATCATGCAAATTGTGAATAAACTGTCCTTTACCTTGAAGTTCCACATTAAGATCATTGAGATGCTGAGTCAGTCGATATCAAACCCAAAATCGCATATCCATTCTTCATTACCAAAATGAGGAAAGGCATATCACCTCATATCCATGAATAATTGCATTTTGCTTTGTAAGTTGTATACTCTTTTTAGCATTACACCTCTACTAAGCCAAGGTACTTCGGTATTCAAAACCACGTCGCCATATTCAGTTTCTAAATCTTTCAGGAATTCTGTAAATTCACGGTAATTTAAAGCACGCGACTTTATAAAACTGATTAGTAGAATTATTGGTACTGTGACATTTGGCAAGCTTAATATTTTCGCAAACACATTTTTCAGGTTAATGCCACTGCATAGTTAAAGAATGCTTTCCTTCTTGTGGCCTTCTTAATGTCTTGAAACAGCATTCAAGATCCTTCTATCACAATGCTTGACATTGCTCGTGATCCATCCGTCGATATATTGTCGATAAATTTAAATATTTTCCAAAAAAGGACTTTAGTTCATCGTACCGGTCTTTGCCGGTTGTAGTCCTTTGCATTGTAATCAGTGAACACAATTCTTCGGTATTATTAAATTTAGTGTCAATACCACGTAAAAATATAGCCAGTTGTGTTGTATCAGTAATTTCGCAACTCTCATCAAGTGCCAAAGAACAGTACTGGAATTTTGCAATGCGATCACGAAGCGTTGTTGCTATGTTCTCGGACAAGCCTCCAATTCTCCTTGCAATGGTGAATTTTGATAAACTAAAGTTTGAATAATATTTATTTTATCTAGAAATACTATTTCTGGAATAGCAGTCAGACATTCTTTTATCATCTCTCTATTCGCAAAGGGTTTCATTTTTTTGCCAGTATTTGACTGACAATAAAACTAGCCTTAACTGCTGTATTTGATAAATTAGCTAGATTTTTAAAAATAATCTGTTTTTATTCCAAGTTTTCTTCTGTTTGATTAAACTTATCTATCCGGAGTTGTCCGGTTAAGTTTTTATATTGTTACCCATGTTTTGTATCGTAATGCCTTTGTACATATGTTATATTCTTTTAAAGTCAACACAGTCTCTCACCATATTAAGCATTCAGCTTTATCTTTGAGGAAAGTGAAAAATAATCCAATTTCCACTTCTTGGAAATCCCTGTACTCATCCGCAACCTTCCGAATTTTCATTTACTTTTCCGACACGCCATTATGGATTAATAATTTGAAAGTTAAAAACGTTTGTAGGAAAACTTAATTTTGACTAAAAAACTCTAATATTATTCTCTTTTTGACATTAATATCACGCCTTTCAAGAAACACAAGAATTTCTGATATTGCTTGTAACAGCTTGCCAAACTGATTGTGTGACAGAAGCAAACACAAACAAGCACAGATGAGAAGCGTTAGTTTGAATGTTTGAACAAGTCGCCGACAAGTAAGTAACTCTTCACAAAAAATTGTATCGGTTTAGTATGCACTACCATTAAATTATAATTATTTTTTAACAATATATTGTTGGGAGAAAGTCGATAAAATAAATTCAATTTTAGAAATGCTTGGCGGGCCGCATAAACATGTTGAAAGGGCCGCGTGTTGCTCATCCCTGATCTAGAATATCTGTCTTCTGCAAGGCAGAGGACGAATGGTGGTTACAGCGCTTCCTATTGAGCCAGACCGTGTACTGAAATATTGGCTTTCCAGCCAGGGAGGAGGTAGCTCCAGGCAAGCAGCTCCTTCTTATTCATGTACTCCTAATACTCTTCCTTCAATCCGGCCCAGTTTGGACATTAAGCCCCGCCCCACGCATGGTATTTTTTTTTGTAATCAATAATACGTCTGAGTCTAGCTCCAAGTGCTCAGTCAGGTTGAGGTCCGGGACCTTCGGGCACTGAAGATGATACACTGCATCGAAAACGCTCTGCCGTTTTAATAAATTGTTACAGTGGAATCGAAGCTTATTCTTTCATCATACCTATATAATAAATTATATTTGATTATATTTATCTGATTTATAAAATAACTTGATTTAAATTGATAATGTAATTTAGTTTATAATACAACGTAATTCTGTTATTAATAATATAATTTATAACAATTAAATTGTGTTATTTACTTGTTTTAAATTATTAAAATTAATTTTAAAACTTTGGGGCTTTCGTCAAGCAGGTGCTGCGTTACCTGAGCATATTTCCCACGTACGCCACGTATTTTCATTTATCTTCAATAGTAAAATTTCAATGAGAACAATATTTGGTATTTATGTTTCAAATAAAGTGTTTTATTATATTACAGAGTATTGTTTATGTGATATGAGTAGGAGTGGGGTTTACTGATGGCTGAAAACTAAAGATTGCCAATATCTGTCTTCTGCAAGGCAGAGGACGATTGGTGGTTACCGCGCTTCCTATTGAGTCAGACCGTGTACTGAAATATTGGCTCAAGCTGCATCCGCTAGATGGCAGGGAGAGCCTCTTTCCAGCCAAGGAGAAGGTAGCTCCAGGCAAGCAGCTCCTTCTGATTCATGCACTCCTAATACTATTTTCTCCAATCCGGCCCAGTTTGGACATTAATCCCCGCCCCACACATGGAGTTTTTTTTTGTAATAAATAATACGTCTGAGTCTAGCTCCAAGAGCTCAGTCGGGTCGACATCCAGGACCTTCGGGCACTGACGATGATGCACTGCATCGAAAGCGCTCTGCCGTTTTAATAAGTTGTTACAGAGGATGCGTAGCCAATTCTTTCATCATATTTATTATATAGGTATGATGAAAGAATCTGATTATATTTATCTGATTTATAAAATAATTTGTATTGTGACATGAGAGGAGTGGGGGTTTACAGATGGCTTAAAACTAAAAAATGCAAATATCTCAGTTAATATTGAAGATAGAGAGAAAATGTATATAACAACATTTATAGACAATTACATTTTCAATAAGATATATTATATACAATTTTTCGATCCGACGAATAATAACGGAGATATTTCGAATTTTCAAAATTCTTCATGTGTAAACCCCCCTCCTCCTGGTTCGATTTCAGCCGTTAACGAGCTTAATCTTTCTTTTTACATAATACCATTATATATATAGTTTCACGATAAAATATACTAGTATATATATATATATATATATATATATATATATATATATATATATTATATATACTATGGTCAAGATACCGGCTTCGCCCGGGAGTTCATCTTGAGGGCTGAATACTAGGTGATATGTTTATTTTTTTTTTTATTAGCAGGTTTATATATATGCTCAGATACCCGGCTTGCGCCCGGGAATTCATTTGAGGCTGAATGGTGATGGTATTTTTTAGCAGGCTTTACATTGCACAATATTTTGACATTTACCCGTCCCAGTGTTTAGGATTGATTACCCGTTCGTTGCCGTGGATTTGTGCAAATAATAGAATATTTGTTCGATTAAGGCTTCACTGTCTTCGTTTTATTTTTATATTTCCCGGTCTCTATACTTGTAAATGTGGTGGGGTGTGAATTTTCTATTTCAGGCCTCCCTTATAACCCCCCTCCCGTTCGAACTAAAAATTTTAATTTAACTTATAATCATGGAAGAATTAAGGCCTTCTACGAACCTTTATTAAGCTATAATTGACATACCGTAAGCTTTATTAAGTTCGGTTCAGCCGTTAGATGCCCAATAAAATTGTTGGCTCCCGCTAAAGTTTTAACGTAATAACTTCATTTTATACTTAGGTATACGACAAAAGTGATATATACAAAAGTTACTCCAAATAACAAAATAAACAACTTTTGTTTATGTTTATATTTGCGGGAAATAAGACCAATTAGGGAAAAACGATATTATCGCTATTTTTTAATTTCAGGCTTTCCTTATAACCCCCAAATCTACCCGTCCATAGAAATGTTGGTATGGCTTTATTATAATAAAGGCTTCACTGCTATTGTTAATACATACCGATACCGAGTTTTAATTAGACATTTACCCGTACAGTGTTCAGGGGGTTATACACCGTGTTGAGGGTAATTTTGCCTAATAATAAAATTAATTTTTTATGTAAGACTTCACTGTTCGCTCCATTTTGTCATTTTTCCGTCTCCTGTGCATTATGCATAGGGTGTTTTATAGTACCGTTATCATAGTTCAAATTGGGAATGAATTGTTGATCATATCAATTATTTCTTCGCAAATTCACTGTCCTCCCAATACATTGTCTCTCCTGGAGGGCTGTATAAAAATGCATAGATTTAAAGTTTTGTCGAATCTTCGCATAATTACTTGCTCCCATACATTATTCCTGTATACTAACTTAAATAAAACAAAAGTTATCTAAATAACAAAGGTAAACAACTTTTGTTATGTGGCAATGTTTTGTCGAAAAGAACAAAATAGAAAAACGTATTAGACAATGAAATATTGCGAATTTTATATTCCACGCCTCCCTTATAAAGCCCCCTAAGTTCTAACATTAAAACATTTAATACAGCTTATAATAGTGGAGAAAAGAATGAATGCTAATTGGACTTACCGAGTTTTTTTTTAAGTTCTGTTCAATCGTTAGGCCCCCCCAATAAAATAGTTCACTCCCGCTTTAGTTTATAGTGTATATCTCGTTTATACATTGTTAAAAAACAAAATGATGAATATCACAAAAGTTACTCTCAATAACAAAATATACAACTTTTGTTATGTGCATATTTGCTGAAAAAAAAATAGGAAACAAAAATCGCGTATTTTTAATTTCAGGCCTCCCTTATAACCCCCACTCCTCCCGTCCCTAGAAATGTTAGTATGGCGTTAGTATGGCTTATTATAAGGAAGGCGTTAGTAGTACTAATTTCACATGCTGAGTTTGGTTTCAGCTCGGTTGAGTCTTTTGCGCCAAATAAAATTGTGTGGACTCCCGCTATAGTTTTTAGCGTTATAACGCATTTATACTTCCGTATACGGAAAAAGTGCATATAACAAAAGTTACTATAAATTACAAAATAATAAACACTTTTTGTTTATGAGCAATATTTGCTTTTAAAAAGCAATAGGAAACGAAATATAGCTATTTTTAATTTCAGGCTTCCCCTACAACCCCACACTCCTGTTCGTTCAGAGGATATTAATATAGCCTAAAGTCCTAAGTTGGGTTAGTAGTAATATACATACCAAGTTTCATAAAATTCGATTCGAGTTTGAGCCGTTGTATGCGTGAAAAAGGTGAAAAGGTAACAAACACACAAACAAACAAACAAATAAACAAACAAAAAACCAGACACCAAAGAAAACAAAATGCAGTTATGGTCGTGTTGTCTGTGACATGTGGAAACGAAAAGTTATCGTGAAATTTAGCGAGAAAAAAAAATCAAATGTATAATAGGTATATATATAATTATATATATAATATATAAATATACATACACACACATATTATATATACACTTCTTTATTTAATATTAATATACATATACATCACACAACACACCACACCAAACCCACACACACACACCACACACATTAAATACAGGGCGTGGTTCAATTTCGAGTGCCACCGACCCCCCTTATAAAATCCAATTATTTTACATACAAAGCTTGAGACTTGGTCCAGTCGGCTTAATTGTTGAAACCCTGAAGAATTCTTTTATTCCATATATTAGATTAGGGATTAGGATCAATGGATATTTGAAAATCGCCTAAAATAAGGGAAATCTGCTAAAAAGAGTTCAAGTGTTCAAAGACTGATGTAACAGTATTTATTATTTTTTTTTTTTATTTTTATTTTTTTTTTCCGAATAAACTAAGAACGTATTTCCTAATATCGTATTTTTCCAATACTCCATGGTTATATATATATATAATATATATATATGTAGATTATAGTATATTAATATATATATATAAATAGTATATATATATATTATATATATATATATTATTTTGAATCGAACATCATTTTTAGTCCATCTACCTAGGTAAGATCGATGGACAATTAGAGAAGAAAATTTTTTGAAAATCGCCGTCATGAGTACGAACTCATCTAGCTGATTTCCCTTAAGGGGGGGAATCTACTAAAAGTTATCTGTTGATTATTAAGTTATTTATGGTGACTACTTATACTTATTGAAATGGGGTATAGTATACTAAAATATCTACATACCATTGTATTATGCGGTTAATTTATGGTGACTATACATTGAAATTTGTTTAATCGAAATAATAATAAGTAGATAATATTTACATTATTGCATATTATATACGATGTATAGAGGTTAATTTGGATTTTAGAAAATATTGTTATTTTTATTTATAGTCATTTTCTTCAATGTTTGTATTACATAAGCCAATTTAAAAGATCTATCTATCTATAAACAATTAACTGGCCATACTCTTGCTACATGTTTTTGTAAACATAAGCCAATAAAAGATCTATAATATCTACACGTACTATTATCTTGGTTGATGAAACCAATACTTTACTCATCGTATAAAATCTCATATGCACGTACTATAATCTTGGTTGGTGAACCCACACTTCTACTCATCGGGTTTTTATTTAGAAATATAGAATAAATTGCGAGATGAGATAAGAAAAAAATCTGGTTAGTTTACGCAGCCCCCGCGGGACAGACTTTTTACTCTTATTCATAGGATAGCTCGATGGACTAATACAGCTTCGCATACTTTTGTCATTTAATGCTTTATCGAGTTGAACTTTATTAGAATAAAAGTGAAAACGGAATGTTGACTTCTTCAGGAATCGGGGCTTTGCACTTTTACTGACTTCCAGAATTGTATCAGGCCATCGGCTGGTAATTGAATCAGTAGCCTATTAAATTAGAGTCATTTACTTCAATCCATAGGCCAAAAGTGTTAGATATTTCAATCAAAATAATCCATAATAATTGAGTAAAGTTCATAGCTTCAATCTTCTTACATAACTCGTTGTAGTTCAACAATTGCTTTCCCCACCTGACTTGCAAATGATTATATACCTACCTCACTGATAATCGAACGTAATGCCAAAGCACACAACGTATCATTAAGAAGCATTGAGATCGGCGATTTTATGGACTCGAGTTAGCATACTATAAATGTTTAATGCAAATTGATACTCGCTACAGCACGGACACAAATCCAATCCATCCAACAGGCAGAAATAACCAGCATTTAAACAGGAACACTGATTTAATTTATATTTTAAAAGAGTTTTGGTGGCCATCACAGAGTTGGACCTTCTGAACGTTCTGTTCACCAGTAAAATTTGAATAACTTCTACACTATTTTCTTGAAGAAATGGTAATTAATTTAAAAAAAAAAAACAAATAAAAACATATTCTAGCCGAATTTCACCAAATATCTAACATGATAGGATAGCTTCTTTTAATTTATTTATTTTTTCCCCATTTGTAGAAAGAGAATAGGAAATGTTCATCTACATCATAAAATGTAATGTTCGAGTAGATTTTCTTTAAGTGAATCTAAGATAGATACATCTAAAACAGAAAATTTAGAAAAAAAAAGAAGAAAAAACTTCTCGGTTTTAAATATATATATATATATATACTGTGCCTGCCTACAATTTCCGCTACCCATTGTGGGTTATCAAAATTGTTTTGCTTAAATTATTTATTCAAAACACTAAACGCTTCCAATGTTCTATTTATTTATATGCCTTGAGTAAATAAATGACAGTGTCTACATAAAGATAATTCAATTTTAATTTTAAAAAAGTCCGTCACGCATGGGGTGCGTAAACTAAGCAGATTTCCCACGTAAAGTTATACAATAGAGAAATCTCCATACGAGTACCGATCAATTACGGAAACGGCCGAACTAGCTCTCGGCGGGAACCATAGCTCGTCCGTTACACTTAAGAAAAATGCAAATATCTCGGTTAAGATAGAGCATGGCGTGTACATAAAAATATTTATAGTAAATGTAATTTCCTATACAATTTTTCGATCCGACGCATAATAACGGAGATATTTCGAATTTTCGAAAATCCCCCTCTAAACCCCCCCTCCCACTTGTCCGATTTCAGTCGTTAACGAA
>CM032233.1:18325000-18457500 GCA_019009955.1 Riptortus pedestris
CACACACACTACACGAACTCTCAAACACTTTCACTCTGACACCCCTTTATCTGTGCTTTACACATGAACAGAATATCTACCACTCTCTTTTTCTCTTTCACCAATTTTTATTTCTCTTACGTTTGTATATAAAGATACATAAATTGTTACCTCAATATGTGGTGTTACTCCATCCGTTCCTTTCTTAAACGGTTAGGAGAAGATAACCTTTATTAATAAAACTGAAACTTCTTAGTCATGAATAGAGAAAGAGCTCACTCTCTATGAAAAGAAACCTCATCAACAAAAACCCTTCAGCATTGTAGGCTCATATGAAAATTTAAAAGCTTTAATTAAATGAAAGATTTTCCCTTAATATTTATTATTTTCTTTGGAAGAGGTCATTGACTACGGAAAGGTAGCCTAATGACCTCATTAGTGCATAATAGTAGCTCCTGAATCTGAAGTCTAGTTAATAAAACAATGCAGCCTTCATTCGTGTGTTTTTATTTCGTGATTATGTGCTTCTGGCGACATTGGAAGCGTGAAACACATGAGTTAGGACTCAATTGCCGGGAATGGAGTTTTATTTGTTCATCTTTCATTTTATCAATTTCAATATGGTTTCTGACGGATATAAATCCTAATCAGGTTATAACGAACTTTTTTGAGGTCAAAGTCATTCATTCGATCGTTATTTGTGTTTGATCGTTGAAGAAGTTGAGAGGGGGAGAAAATACAAAATTCAATATATCACCGAAAAATCTTATATAACCAATATCGTTGCCAATTTAATTTTATATAAATGTTTTTTTATACCATTTTACTATATCTCGAATATTAACTAAGATATTAGCATTTATTCCTTTTTAGCCTTCAGTAAACTCTCATTTCTAGTCCTTGTACGTTAACAATAAACCAATGTATCATGAAACGTCTTATTCCAAGCTTAAATACCAACAATTGCTGCAACGGACCTTTACTTTACGAGGTGCATGCAATACGTTGTGAACGCGCCATCAAGATTTTAAATTGTTGACTTGAAAATGTTTATTTGATCTACACCACACTCGATATTTGGCCGTTATTCAATGCTAAAAATCATTTTAGTTAAAGACTGAAATTAGACTGAAGATTAGAGGTGCTCATTGTTGCCATCTACTAGGTAGGGTTGATGAGCATTTTCCAAATATCGCATCTTGAATATGTGTTCCATCATAAAAAAATCATCTAAAAGCGCGATTGCCATGTTCAAGTATAAATATATATATATATATATATATATATATATATATATATATATATATATATGTATGTATGTATAATTGATACCTCTATCTGTACATTGATTTTTTCTCAAAATTTCATGATACTTTTTCGTTTCACATGCCATTACACGATATCTGCAATTTGTTGATATACTGTCTTTTTGTTTGTTTGTTACCTCATTACGCCAAAACTATCAAACCGAATTTTTATGAAATTTGGTACGTGTATTACTACTACTGCAACTTAGACTTCATCTCAGAGACGAAGAGAAGTGGAGGTTAAGAGAGACGTCTAAAAGAAATCCCCATAATTCGTTTCCTATTGACTTTTCGGCAAAAATGTACATCTGCAACGGTTGTTTATTTTATTATTTAAAGTAACTTTTGTCATATACACTTTTGTCGTTACCGAAGAATAAACAAGATATACGCTAAAAACTATAGCAGGTTCCAACAATTTTAAAGGGCACAAAAAACTGAACCAAACTAAACAAAACTCGGTAAGCGAATTAACATAACTCCTTCTTAAAAGTAAGCGATATTGACATTTTCTTGGGGTGAGCATGACTGGGGGGTTCTAGGGGAAGCATGCAATGGTAAAAACAACTTAGTTCGTTCTGTATTTGTTTTTCGGCAGAAGTGCACTTAAGGAAACTGATATTTAAAGTAACTTTTGCTATATACATTTTTGACGTATATCGTGTTATAAACATGATATATACTAAATTCTATTGCAGGAGACCAATTTTATAGTACTCATTAAAGCTTATTACGATAAATGATTTTATGTTTTACGACTCGTAGTTCTAAGTAAGATTCGGATTAGTGAGGTTATAATCTTCACCCCCCCCCCCTACTTCTCCACCTCATTTGTTATTTATTTGCACTAAAAAATAACTTCGTCATTTATTTCCAATGGAAATGTAAACTATAAAAGCATTTCGATTATTTAATTTATATAATGTATTATTTAAACAAAGGTATTCTGAGGTAGCACATCGTATGATAGCGGAAGTTGTGGGGAATCAAACTGTTTAATTCTGGTATATATTTATTATTTCCTCCGATATGTTGGTGCTATTGAAATATCTATGTATTATGACAATTAAACGTTTCTTGGTAATGTCATTATGACAAAAGAACACACAATAGACAATAAAGCCTTACTATAAAAATACCATCATTATTCAGTTAACAATGATTTACCGGGTATCATAGGGTACCTTTGATAGTATATATATATATATATATATATATATATATATATATATATATATATACACACGCTCTCTCAAACTCTAGAGGTCGTAATGTGTTTTGATCGTTTCTAAGCACGTTACGTAAACCAAATATAAAACCAGAGATAAGATCATGTTCCAATATTTTCATATCTCCGTTATCTTGCGTCCGATCGAAAATTTCATATAACCAACATCGTATTACTAACTCCTTAATTTTCAGTCGAAATGTCATAGCAAGTTTACATTTAAGTTTTTCACGGAGGGAGAATTCGTGGATAGAAGGCGAGGTGTTTTCATTTACGAGTCGCTCCAGCATTTGGCAAATTTACTTAGATAATGCAGCTAGATCCTGCTGGACGGACTTGCTGCCTTAGTGATCAAGGGATTATTTATTTATTTGAGATACCAGTATGGTAATTCATCTTTAAACGTGGTAGAATATAATTTTTCAAAATTAAATACATATTAAAAATCTAGAAAACTAAATATTACAGATGTACGTAATAAATACAATGCACAAAATTAAATATAAAATGTTAGTATATTTATAACATGAGAAAGAAAAAGAAAGCAAAAAACTTTAAAGAGTTAAACTGGTAGGAAGCAAATCTTATATTCCACAAATACAGTTCTTGCTATATATCTTTTTCATAATGATAACTAATAGCTTTTATATTTCATCAAATTATCCATTATTTATTAAATATTTAAAAACATCATCTATAAAGCGAACGGCTAGTAGTTCCCATAAATTTCTGGCCCATGGGAGCGTTGTACTTGTGTGTAGTCAGTTAATATGTGTTTTACAGTCAGCGCCCTGTTGCAGTATCGACATATAAGTTCATCTTGTCTGCTCATTAGATATGAATGTGTTTGTCTAATGTGTCCCGCACGTAAGCTTGTACCCGTAAGTACAATTTCTTCTCTTCTAGTGTGTCTATTACTTGAAGCCCAGTTGAGCGTATTTGATTTGATTTCTCTATGTTTACGCTCAGAGTTATACCATCAATTATTTCAATCATTAAATACGAGTTTTCTTATTTTATTGAAAGCTTCTTGGTGAGGTACGTCCAAAAAATCTATTTGTTCAAGTTCAATTGATTGTTTCCCTGCTTTATTTACCATTGAGGGATTAGCGAAATAGAGGCCATTCCCCTTCCCCTTAGCTATCCCGAAAACTGCCCCCACCTTCTTCCTTTGGTCATCAGTTCTTAATTGCTCTGTTCTTAATCTCATTTAAGCAACTCAACACGGTAACTCTCATAATCAGTTATACTCAGGTACATTTAATATTTCGATTTGCCCAACAACGGATTTGGGTCATTATATCCAACCTCTTCATGTGTTTATATATATATATATATATATATATATATATATATATATATATATATATGTATATTTGTATTATATATCTATCTATATAAATAACTTGCACTTAAAAACGGCTTTCAGGTCTCCCTTAAAATATCGTTTTACTGTATGAATTATAACATTAATTGAGTTAACATTTATTACATGAGAATAAACATTCACTCATATATATTCTCATATATATGTCCTGATACTCAATCAGGAAAAGGGCCTTTACTTCAATTGTCAATAATACTAGATTTATTGAATATATTTTACTGTACAAACAATTTGTTTTAAAATGAGAAATATACAATTTTATATCCGAAATCTGGTTGCAAACAGCTTTTAACTAAAATTACAGCACTATTTGTGAGCGGTTAAGACCTTATTGTTTTTTATCAGATTTCTTTTAAGGGGGATGTCATATATTCAAATTCACCGCTTTATTTTCATAGTAATACAATACAATAATCCATTCTTTACACCAGTTATGGGCAACCTTCGACATGTTGCTGGCCAAACTTCAGTGTGCAAATACGTACACGGGCCACTTTTAAAAAAAGTGCATATTAAAGGAGTGTTCATACTTTTTAACGATAGATATCAGACATGAATCTATAACGAAAATGTAATTATAATACAATTTATTAAAATAACAAAATGAAATAAAAAAAAAATAGTTACAGCATTATAATTAAATCGTAAAATTTGAAATTATTACAAACAACGAAAGTTAAATAGCGACACCGAAATCAATGAGTCACTTGAGCTTGAATTTGGGAAACTAATCCATCGACGTTTGGATTAATTCCACTGATAAAAAGATGTAAAGAAATTTTCAAATTATCGTCAGTCAACCTTGTACGATGTTTTGATTTATTAACTTTCATCAATGAAAAGAACTTTTCGCATTTATAAGTACTGACTAACGCACAAATCTCTCCTCATCTTTCTCATTTGGAGAAATTAGTTTAATATTTTTTGTTTAATTGGATTTTTATAAAATGTCTCGCGGGCTGGATCAAACCTTACCCCCACGTTTATGTGGTTGCCCACATTTGCTTTACTCAGTCATTAGGATTAGGCTTAGGATTAATATGATTTTGGCAATCATTAACTAAGTCATTATGCCCTTTATAGTAGTACGATGCTGTTTACAAGTCCTTGTTTTACTCTATGTCTTAAATAATATCAACTAATATATTGTAAATACTTGCCATATCCTAAGGGTTTTAAAATTACTAATTTTCTATACAATTATTTCTTAACTAAATCTAAAAATACATTTTTATTTATTTATATTTACTTAAAGATGTGTGCTAATAACACGACTTACGTTGTGCCTATTTACACTTCTTACTACTGGCTTAATATTTTTAACTGCCTTTATATTTGGCCAATAATTAATAATTATTGTGCATTTGTTAATACTGGCAATATACTAACTTATCCTATATAATAATAATATATACACTTCATTCATTATATATTATATTACATAAACATATATTTTCTCCCTTACAAGTACATATTTTCAACTGGCATTATAATTAGCCAATACAATATTACAATTATAGGACTTTTGCTTTTAATGTATGTACTTTTTTCTGTTTTTCTCTTTTATTTAATTTTTTATTTATTTATTTTTTACACAGTCATACCTACAATGATTCATTCTTTTGTTTTACAAATATGACGTTTTATCATATGTTAAATACAATTTATAAATATACCACAACTCTCATCCCCCTTTAAAGAAACTAGGTAAAAAAAAAAAATTGTAAAAAACTATATCACACTCAACAAGAGTTCCATACTTAGAAAACATCTTTCGAACTTGACTAGCTTTCACCTTCTCAGCTTAATGTTCAGCAAATATCTTTGTTGTGGGAGTGTTAGGACCTTTACGACTTGTTCCAGCTACAACTTTCATAGGCTTGCCATTACAATGTACCCATTTAAATTCTCTATTTCATCTCGCCCAGGCTCTTCATTTTCCATATGCACAAATCCAAACTTCTTCGCTACATGACCAACACAATTTTGGCTACTCGCATTTTTTCTTTCTTCTACCCCAACTGTAACATTTGTGAGATTCTTTTTCTTCCGTCCTCCCATTATTTTTTAACCCTCGCCGCCAATGTAATATATTTAAATTCACCACTTTATTTCCATGGTAATGCAATACAATGATTCATTCTTTTGTTTGACACATGGAACTTTTTATCATATGTAAAAAACCAATGTATTGATATACGACAGGGGATTAGTTATTTAGGTTGTACGCATGATGGGATTTTCGAAAAAAAACTTCAAATGGCCATGTCAACCTAAATGACAAAACTGAGGTACATTCACAATTATATATATATATATATATATATATATATATATATATATATATATATATATATATAAGCGTCCATGTAAAACAGAAGATCATATTCTTTAATGGCTGCATTTGGACCAGGAGGAGTTAGAGGAATAAATCCGAAAATTCAAAATATCTCCGTTATTATGAGAACCAATCTTGTTAAACTATTGATGCTCTAGAATTGTTGTCCTGTGCATCTTTTCCCATCTCAAATATTAAGTGAGTTATTTTCAATTTCTTGTTTTCACCTTCAATAAACCCCCGGTTCTACTCATCGGATTTTTATTTAGAAATAGAGAATATATGATGATAATAGATCAGTAGTGTGGCATATCAACAAGTTGGAAATATGCATAGTTTGCGGAGCCCCTGCGTGACGGACGTTATTAAATATTGTGTTTAATAATAAACAGATTAAAATTGAAGTGGTAGAGAATAAAAATTCATTATATATGCTATTGAACGGACCTCATTCCCTCCATCTCCTAAGTAGAATCGACGTAAATTCGAAGAAATTCTTCTAAAACCGCATCACGAGTATAAAATCAATGGTTGATTTTCCTTAAGGTAAATGCGTCCAAAGTATTCTCTATAGCTAATATAGTAGGAACATTAAGTAAACAAAATATGAAATCGAGTCATACCATTAGATGTCTTGTGACACAATGGCTTAATATGAAAATTGTACTAGTTGAGGGGGGGAGGGGGTTTGCAGTAGGTTGGAATACAAAAAAAGGCAAATAACTCTATTAGTAATCAATTTAGAAAAATTGTATACAAAAGTAGTGTTAGGACATTATGTTACCAACAGCATTTATTACTTTGATCAGCGGCATCATATTACGATTTTCACCTAAGCACACCCAACTAGTTCATTTTCTTAACTGGCACTCCCTTAATGTTGCCGTTCCATCAATTGCACCTAAGTCAGAATGTACTAGTTTGCTTCGATCTATTGTAACAAACAATTTATTATGCGAATTATTTATCTTTCTCAGTTATAGCAATATTATCAGCAAAACCACAGCAACTAAGACCTGGCAATCCATCTACTAGTACATACCAAAATATGTTGGTATCTGACATTCAGCCAATTCCAGGAGAAGAAATCTACCTTGTTAAACTATTGATGCTCTAAAATTGTTGTTCTGTACATCTTTTTCCATCTCAAATATTAAGCGAGTTATTTGCGATTTCTTTTTTTCACCTTCAATAAACCCCCGGTTCTACTCATCGGATTATTATGTTACATCGGGCATTATGTTACCAACAGCATTTTATTACGATTTTCCCCTAAGCACACCAAACTCCCCCTTGATATTGCCGTTCCATTAATTGCACCTAAGACAGAATGTACTAGTATGCTTCGATCTATTAGAACATACAATTTATTATGAGAATTATCTTTCTCAGTTATAGCAATATTATCAGAAAAACCACAGCAACTAAGGCCTGGCAATCCATCTACTAGTACATCCCAAATATGTTGGTACTTCACATTCAGCCAATTCCAGGAGAAGAAATCTATCGCCATTCGTAATAGTGATAAATATGTATACCATAAGAAGGGTGTTTTATTCATCTAGGCCACCAAAATAAAAAGTAAAATTAGAAAAGTTCTCTTCCGTCCTGATAACTTCATTCAAAAACAATTTTTCTTTTGATTTAAAATTTATTCTAATGTGGTTGAAGAGACCCAAGTCCCAGAAGTACTGTAGGGCCTAATAGTTGGTTACTTCTTTTCTAACAGTCACTGCTCAAATTCACTTTTATCATTTTCAAAGCTTTATCTCATTTAACCGAATGAAAAAATACATTGAGTGTTAATATATTTAGACGATGCGTTCAAGATATTAACTCAAAAAAAATAAACGTGAAACATTTTTATTAGATTGAAGGCATTTTTTATTATTAGGATCTCCTAAAGTGCCTGCTCAGGGGACGAGAAACATTTATATGAAATGAGCTATAATCGGTTCTATCAATAAATAAAATGACCTTCATCGTAAAGTAATTTTGCCATTGACGCCACATGGGTAAATATTAATGTTCGGACTGCAATAAAGGTTTTCCTCTCCACATAACGCTTATAAATCATTTGCACAATTACTTCTGAACCTCTCCGCCCCTTCCATCATTATATTTAAATGAATAATCAAGATGAGGACTCAACAGGAAATTAGAAGTACGAATTTTGTGGTTTACAATTCGAGAGAACTTATAATGTATGTTTGAATGTTATATCAAGTCTTGTAACTACTACGTTCAAACACTTGACCAGGCAAATCTTGTGTCTATTTCATTTTGTTTTTTTATGTGTGTGCAATGGTTTCCTTTCTCCGTTAAAACTGATGTTATTTTGTTCTCAGGTGGAAGCTCCAAGGAGGGGAATTATCGTACCATGGAAGAGACTAACCCACAGATAAAGATCAGCAGGCGAGTCTTAATGCAAGATGACCTTTGTGAAATACCTGAAAAAAAGAAGAAAGTTGACATAGGTAATATTTTATGAGATTAAAGGTAAACTGCAATTATAATATAAACACATGCGTACGGATACTTCGAAAAATACATGAATAGGGCAAAACTTCTTGGATGGCTATAGTAATAATACTGTTACGTTTTATTACAAAACCAGTAATAAACGTTGATAATAAGAGTTCTTTTGGATTGCAAAATTAAACACACACAAGTTTCACAGTTTTTCACTGCACGATTTATTTCACAATGCACAATACTCTTGGTTAATTATTACTACTCACAGTATTACACTGATAGTGTCACTGTTCTTCAGATTACACAGTCCAATAATTCACTCACGGTCACGGAAATTCACAAAAAGACGGGACTGCACTATCCTTTACTTCGCGGGACTGCACTGTCTTAAACACGGCACTAAACTGTTACTTACAGTCACGGCACAACACTGTTCTTCTTATAAAAACACTTTACCGTACTGCACTAAGTCGCACTGGAGCACTGATGTGACCATCAAGACATCTGACCAAAAACTGAAACTGAGGTACTGACAGAGTTTCTTATAAATGCCTGTAGAAGGGCCTAGCCAAGGAAAGGTCCAGAACTTCCTGGAAGGCCCTAATTAGATTCTGCCGGCCGCCCTATTTAGATCGGCCCTAATTAGATCAAACACACGGCTCCCTCTCCTTCAGGCAATCTTCCACGTATTAATTTTCGCAACAATACGTTTTTGTTGTCACTACTTATTTTATTCCATATAACATACATATAAATGAATTATTAAGATAAATTAATCTCGGGTGTCGCTTTAGTACACCCCATTTTTAAAAATGAGGATTTTGTTGGAGTACAGATTAGTTCTGTCTTTCTAAAAAATATATGAAAACAGTCTTTACATTTAAGAAAAATGTATTATTTATTTAAAAAACAAAAAAGCGACGGGCAAGGAATACTAAAGTCACTTTGGGAGCAAGTAACTACCCCCCTCCCCCCGCCTACTTTACATTATGGATTCTAGGGCACGATATTTCAGTTCTTAACCAAATCATCATCTTTCATCAAGGTTTACAACTCAAAGAAAGTTATTATACCAAATTTTAAAAGTTTGTATCCTCTGTTTGTGACAGGTATGGGCAACCTTTGACATGTTGCGGGCCTGTTTTTAACTAAAATTACAACACTATTTGTGAGCGGTAAAGACCTTATTCTCTTTTTTTTAGCAAATTTCCTTTAAGGGGGATGTCATATATTCGCTTTATTTTCATAGTAATACAATACAATAATCTATTCTTTACACCAGGTATGGGCAACCTATGTCATGTTGCGGCTTATACTTTAGAGTGCAAATACATTCGCGGGCCGCTTTTAAAAATAGTGCATTTTAAAGTAGTGTTCATAATTTTTAACGATAGATATCAGACATGAAATTATAACGACAATGTAATCATAATACAGTTTATTAAAACAACAAAATGAAATGAAAAAAAAAATTGGTACAACATTATAATTAAATCGTGAAATTTGGAATTATTACAAACAACGAAAGTTAAATAGCGACACCAAAATCAATGACCTTGAATTTGGAATACTAATTCATCGATATTTGGATTCATTCCACTGATACAAAGGCGAAAAGAATTTTCCAAATTATCGCCAGTCAGCCTTGTACAATGTTTTCATTTATTAACTTTCATCTTTGAAAAGAACTGTTCGCATTTATAAGTACTGCCAAACGTACAAATGTCTCCTCATCCTCCACATTTGGAGTAAGTAGTGTAATATTTTTGTTTAATTGGGTTTTTGAAAATGTCTCGCGGGCCGGTGGTTGCTCACATACGGTTTATGACTGTCAGAAGGCATAATTACACTGCCAACGCAGTAGTACGAGATCAGTATTTATTGCACGCAGACTATAGAAATTACAATTTTACAGAAAGATTTTACAAACTCTTCTCCACCTTTGAAAAACTGAAAAGAAAAAAAAATAAATAAATATAAAGAACTCTCTTACTATTTTCATCGTTGGGCCATGTCCATTGAATGGCGTGTGTCAAGGATATATGCTCTAGCGAATGATTAACTGAGAGATGTCTATGTATAATCAATCTAACAAAGAGACCAGGGTCTTATCTTATCTTTGTAATATCAATGGGTGGAATCGGCTAGGCCTGAGAGTCTGTTTATTCTTTCACTTGTATAGTATATAGCAAGATGGAGTACTGGCGTCAGGATAAGATATAATTTGCTAAACATAACTAAAAAAGTCGGTCACGCAGGGGCTGAGTTAACTATGCAGATTTCCAACTCGCCCCGGGTATTTGCATTTATCTTAAAAAGTAAAAGTTCAATCAGAACAATATTTGGTATTTAGACTTCAAATAAAGTGGTTCATAATATAATACCTCTTTAGCAAATTTCCCTTAAGGGAAACCAGCTATTGAGGTCGTACTCATGATGTGATTTTCGAATTTTTTCTTCAAATGTCCATCGATCCTACCCAGGAGGATGACGAAAATGGTGACCGTTCAAAACTGTATATATATTTGCCTGTTACCGCTCTAGCAGTCACAGTTCGTTAACGGCTGAAATCGGACCGGGGAGGGGGTGTAGAGGGGGAGAATATCGAAAATTCTTAATATATCCGTTATTATGCGTCGGATCGAAAAAGTTTATAGAAGCGATCTTATTGCAAATGTAATCTCTTATCTTTAAATATTGTTATGTACTTTTCCACTATATTGATTATTAACCGAGATATTTGCATTTTTTATTTTTCGATCTTTAGTAAAGCCCCGCTCCTAATCATCTCATATTAACAATATTCTATTATAAAACACTTTATTTGAAGTTTAAATACCAAATATTGTTCTCATTGAACTTTTTAGTTTTGAAATGGATGCAAATACGTGGCGCACGTGGGAAATCTGCTTAGTTAACGCAGCCCCTGGGTGACGGACTTTTGTTAATATGAAATGAGTAGAAGTAGGGGTTTACTGATGGGCAAAAACTAAAAAATGCAAATATCTCGGTTAGTAATCAACATAGCTAAAACACGTACTCGACAACATTTATAGAACATTACATTTGCAATAAGATTGGTTCTATACAATTTTATGTTCCGATGCATAATAAGGAAGATATTAAGAATTTTCAAAATTCCCCCCCTCCACTGGTCGGATTTCAGCCATTAATGATATATACATATATTTGTCTGTTAACGCTCTAGCGTTCGCAATTTTTTTCTGATCGTTACCAAACTCGGTAGTTAAACGTTTTATGTAAAAATGAAGATCAAGTTCGTTATCGGCTAAAATCCGACCAGTGGGAGAGGGGGGGGGAGGTTAGAGGATGGGATTTCGAATATTCTTAATACCCCCTTTATTATGCGTCGGATCATATAGTCAATCAACTTCTTTGAATTGAAACATGTGAAGTAAATATGACTGCTATTTTTTCCGTGCTTTCTCGATTTGTCACCGGGATTCTTACTAAAAAGAGCATTTCGGGTCTTTCAGTCAACATTTTTAGGAATTATAACTGTTTGATTACTGTTATTTGACCTTGATAACAGTAAATCTGTGCTTATTTTTTTTTTTTAAATAAAAAAACGTTTAGGTGATTTTTCACCAATGAAGTACGATCTTCTTCTATTACTATTAAAAGTAGTTGTAATATTTCTTACATTTGATATAATTTCAGCCCCTTTACATTTATCAACTTTATTAAGGAAAAACTATTTCTGACAGATAATACAATATATTTTTAAATTTAAATCATTATAGTTTTTATATATATATGTATATATATATATATATATATATATATATATATATATATATATCATTGTCATCATATATATATATATATATGTATATGTATATATATCATTGTATGTATACATATATATATATATATATATATATATATATATATACATATATATATATATATATATATATATATATATATATATTTTTTTTTTCTTTTAGAATCTCTAGTTTTAGTGGTTACTACAAATTTTAAAATGATTTTGCATGGGATGCGTTTATTAGTTGAATTTATTTCCTATTCACTTCTCAATTTTTATTTATTTATAAACCATTTTTTTTTGCACATTCGAAAAAGGATCTTCCTTAATAGTTTACGTGTTTGTTGCTGAATGACCAAACTTATAGTTCCTTAATTTTTATTTATAGGTGGTACGCTCAGAAGAAACTGTCATCCAAAGAAAATCTTATTGAGTACTATTCCGTCTATTACCTGGTTTTCAACATACCAGTGGAAGGAATGGCTCGTGAGAGACGCAGTCTCAGGTTTTACAGTTGCAGTAATGAATATACCTCAAGGTGACTTACTATATTCTAATATGTTAGATAATTTAAAAAAAATAGTACCGAGTCAGAGATATCAAGATGTAATAAATCTCGCCCATAAAGAGATATGGTTACCAAAAAAAAAAAAAATTCGTCTCGCAGGAACTGCGTAAACTAAGCAAATATCACATTTCCCTTGAGGGAATTTAGCTATTGAGATCGCACTCATGGCGAGATTTTCGAAAATAATTGGATAACATTTATATATATATATATATATATATATATATATATATATATATATATATATATATATATATATATATATATAGACATATACTTGCCGCTCTCAATGCTTATTTTATCACTACCAAACTCAATATGTAGGTATTTTACGCAAAAGTGAAGATCAAGTTCGTTAACGGCTGAAATCGGACCTGACGGAGGGGAATTTCGAAGTTTTGAATTATCTCCGTTATTATACGTCGGATCAGATAAGTTTAAAGAATCATTGTTGAACTATTGATGCTCTACAAATGTTGTTCAATACATTTTTTCGTAGCTCGGTTATTAAGAGAGTAATTTGTACTTTCGCACGTGGAAAATCTGCTTAGTTTATGCAGCCCCTGCTTGACAGATTTTTTCTACCGTCAATGGTCGCGCTCTACTGACCACATAGACCAAAACAGCTTCTATATTTCATGCCAATCCACCACTAATTCAGGTGTTGAGTGGAGTAACAAGCAGAAGGACCTAAATCTTACTTTTATTGTATGAATGATATACAAAACTTGCCCATTAATTAAAATCATATAAATTGTCAATAATTTTTGGTGTCATTTTCTGGCCATCAGATATTCTTTTTTCCCCCTTTTCTTCTTCGCTCCCCCCTTTCAATCTCAAATGAATAGAATATATAATATTTTTATTCAGATATTATGCCTAGGACATTTCATTACTAATTACATTAAAACAGAAAAAAAAATTCTATTGAGCGAAAGTGTTTGCACTAAACGAATTCTGACAAATTTTTCATAGTTGGATTAGAAGAATAACTAAGCATAATATGTAAATTTGTTTTTATGTGTATGTTTATAGGAATGGCTTATGCATTACTGGCTAATGTTCCTCCAGTTGTTGGAATTTACATGGCCTTCTTTCCTGTGATAGTTTATGCATTTCTTGGAACTTCACGCCATGTTTCAATGGGTAAGGTATTAATCATACATTTTTAAAATAAAACTACATCTGTAAATTAATATCTTAACGAATATTCAACCCAAAATATCTATTTGCCAATATAAATAGGCATATGTGTGTGTGTGTGCCGCATGCACATGTATGGTTCAGTCATTACTGAGTTCGGTCAAAAAGGATAGTCAAAGTGCTGGGGGAAAAATTACAACACTATTGAGCATACTATCAACCTACATGTACTATTATAAATATGAAGTACATAAAAAAGAGTATTTTCAATAATGAGTGTGATTTGAGATTATTCATAAGGTGATAAAACAACATTGTAAGGCTTTGGGCTGTTTTACCTGGCTGAAAATTGTCATTGTTACATGGTACTCATTAACTATAAATAACATCCGTGATTTTGCTTTATATGGCCCAAGATATTTTGAATAAGAAGTGATTAATTAGAAATCAGTCTACAACTATTCTTCGAGACTTTACACTTCATACATTTTTCATATCTGCCAGACTGCAGAAAAGGTAAAACATATATTTCAATACCGTGACACGAAATATAAGAAATTGTGTATAATGTAGTATTAGAACATATGTATTAATGTTTGTAATTACGTATGCATATATGTGTGTGTGTATATTTATACATATGTACATACATATACAGCCACACATGCATATGAGTTTTGGATTTATTCGTTCAGCCTAAAAAAGATATTCATGTACAAAGTTTGTCAATCATTTTAAAATTGAGAATTCGACGTTAAAACAAAAATCTGTTGTTTTGACATCGAATACAGGAAGAGTCCATAAAAATAAACAGAATATATAGATTTTAATATTAAAGATATGTCCTTTTATTTCAATGGAAATTCTTAAAACATTGGTAGATATACCATCATACATGTATCTACCATCAGCAGAAAAGAGCATGTTACGCAAAACGTTATATTAAATTAATAGGTTTTTTTTGTTCCTTTCAATGCGTTCATGGAATACATTAATCTGCAGTTTAGGTGAGTGTTTAATAATAATTGTACAGAAAACTAGATTAGTTCTATTTTTATTGATTGATACAAGAGTAGTTCAAATAATGTCTTCTCAATTTGTACACAGTTTGATGATTAGTATGGCTAAAAGAAACAGGAAAAATATTAAATATATTTAAAATGTGTGTGTGTACACGTTTCCAAGTATGAGCGGGAGCATAACAGAGATTAAAGTACTGTGGAATTAGACATGTCAAAAATATGCCTTCGATGGCCAAATATCAGAAAGAAAAACCTTGTCATTCGTACTGGTCTCCACCAACCTGATCTATTTTCATTTCATCAAAATTTGGTAATGGCAGGAGTAGGTGAAAGAAGCAAGAACAAACATCGCTACCCTTCTTTCTAGAGGAAGACACATTTGGATGGAAAACATTGTTCATTCTATGAGTCGAACCATTGATATAGGGGCAGTAGAATTTACCCAATTCTAGCCTTTAACTTCCACTATTTCAAACATTTCTCTCAATTTATCTTTTTAACAAAATTAACTGAGTAACTGTTTTCACAAAAGATCATCAAGGTTGAAATTTAGCTTTCTAATGATGTTAATAACAAGGTAATCCCTGCTGATTATCACCCAAAATAGATTCTAGTGGAAAGCGTATCCTCCACTTCCCCCAAGCTTATACATAATTATAAATGTTATATCCCAGAATAACCAAGTCTATAAACAAGTTGTGAAGTACATTCATTACAAGCCTAGTTGTTTTCTTCATTTATTCAACTATTTTAATATCTAAATGTACTAGAATATTCTGTACTGTAACTGAGCATCTAGTGAAACCTGTATGTTCCTTTCTGCAAATGGCATTTTTAAAATTAAGTAAATTTCACACTGTAAATGTATTGTCCCTAAGCTTGTTTAAAATATAGGCCAAATTATTTAATTAATCTCCTACTTATGACAAACCGGTCTCCGTGGAACTCCTGATGCATGAACCTTTGGAACACTAGGAACCCCTTTTCTTTATTGATATCTACAGTATTAACTAGCTGTGAGACCAAATTATTACATTTTATAAATACCTTTAATTGGATTCTTACAAAAATAGCATTTATAGGCGGGTTTTTCAGTCAACATTTTGAGGAATTATAACTGTTTGATTACCGTTATTTGACCTTGATACCAGTAAATCTGCGCTTACATTTTTTTAAAAGAGAAAGCATTTAGGTCATTTTTCACCAATGAAGTACGATCTTCCTCTATTACTATTAGAAGGAGTTTTAATATTTCTTAATTTCAGCCCCTTTATATTTATCAACTTTATTAAGGAAAGACTATTTCTGCCAGATAATACAATATAATTTTATAAATCATTATATAATAATATAATATAATTTTATAAATCATAAATACCGAGTTATATTAAGTTCGGTTCAATCGTTAGTTTCCTATAAAATTGTTGGCTCCCGCTAAAGTTTTATTGTATATTCGTTTATACTTTGTTATAAGACAAAAGTGAATATAACAAAAGTTACTCTAAATAACACAATAAACAACTTTTGTTATATGCACATTTCCCGAAGAACCAATAGCAAACGAAATATCACTATTTTTAATTTCAGGCCTCCCTTACAACCCCTACTCCTGCCCATCCTTAGAAATGTTGGTATGGCTTGTTATAAAGAAGGCGTTAGTGCTAACACACATACCAAGTTTTATTTAGTTCGGTTTAGTCTTTTGTGCCAAATAAAATTGTTGACTCCCGCTATAGTATTTAGCGTATAACTCATTTATACTTAGGTATACGACAAAAGTGTATAACAAAAGTTACTCCAAATAACAAAATTAACAACTTTTGTTATGTACATAATTGCCGAAAATGCAATAGGAAACGAAATATCACATTTTTAATTTCAGGCTTCCCTTGTAACCCCCACTCCTGTTCGTCTCAGAGAAGATTAACGTAGCCTAAAGTCTAAGTTGGGTTAGTAGTAATATACATACCAAGTTTCATAAAATTCGATTCAACCGTTTATGCGTGAAAAGGTAACAAACAGACACGAAAGAAACAAAATGCAGTTATGGTATCTATGACATGTGAAACGAAAAGTTATCGTGAAATTTCTCGAAAAAAATCAATGTACAGACAGAGGTTACAATTTTATATATATATGTATATATCAGGTAATAAAATATCAAAACCTCTGATTTTAGTGGTTACTGCAAATTTTAAATTGATTTTACATGGGATGTGTTTATTAGTTAATTTTATTTCCTATTCAATTTTCATGCTAAAACTAGAAAAAGTAATATTTAGATAACAAAAATGGAATTTAACTTTTCAAGTGGGTGCTGGAGCAAATTTCCCATTATCCCCTGCCTTCAGTTATACACCTGAATAGAAATACAAATCTACCTAAGCTAAATATATGAGCTGCTTCAAGTCTCTGCTCTTTGTCCAGAAATCTTTGTTGAGTCATTCCTTTCACCATCTGCCTTAAGTTCATTTTCCCAATATGAGAGCCCATACTTGTCTGGATACACTAATATTCCTCAAAATGAGTTAACTATATAACCGTGCATAGCTAACTAATGAGAAACCAGTCACTAGAACTATTATTATTTGTACTACTGTAATAATGATTAACTAACTTAACTTAGCTGTTAATAATTCTCCAATGGAAACATAGGTTTCTATTGGTGTAGGCCAATTCATTCTTTACATTTACTATTATTACAATTTACTATTTATTTTCAGTGAATGACTCTCAATCATGTTTAAATTCATTTTTCAGGGTCCTTTGCCGTTATATGCTTGATGACAGGAAATGCCATCAGCAAGCATATTGACCCTACCAATAAAGATCCCGACATGAATAAAATCATGGAGATAGGAACGGCCATTACTTTCCTTGCAGGAGCATTCCAGGTAAATGTGTGGACTAATAATAATGAAGTACTTATGTTAAAAAGTAATTGCAAGTATAATTAAATATATGCAGATATAGATCAAGAAATGTTTTCTAATTTATTTTCTAAGCAGAAATAAAAAATTTAGTCAATTTTCACTATTGACTTAGTAGAAGGAAATTACTCAACCACATATAATCAAGTCAGCTTTTAATACGATATCTTTAGCAAATTTTCTGTCTGGTAAGTAAGCTACAAAGGTTGCTGCAAGACTCAATTTTTCAAAACTTCCTTCAATTGCCTGCCCCTCCTAGTTAGTAAATTTTATATTTTATATACATGTTTTTGTGTGGGGGAGGGGTGGATCTATTAATGTTTTAGTGGTCACAATTCTTTTTCATCATTACCCAACTTATTATTTTACAGTTTTATGTAAAACTAAAGATCAAGTAGGTATGTTAAAGCTCTTAAGGGAAATCAGCTATTGAGGTTGTACTCATGACACAATTTTCTAAAATGTCGATTGATCTTACCTAGAGGATGATTAAAAAGAGTTCCATTCAAAATCATATATATATATATATATATATATATATATATATATATATATATATATATATATATATATACATACACACAAATATATATTTGTCTGTCATAAATTTTGTTTGTACATTACAAACTCAATATTTAAGCGGCTCATATAAAAAATGTTTTTCAATGGCTGAGATGAAATAAGTATGGGGGTTGGGAGGGGTGGGGGGGGGTTAGAGTATGAGAAAAACAAAACTGTAATATCTCCATTATTATGAGTTGGATCGGAAAATGTTATATTAACACTCTTATTGCAAATCAGATTTGCTACAATTATTGTGCTATATGTTTTTTTCTTTGGCTCTTATATTAACCGAGATATTATTAGTTTACATCATTTAGTATACCTCCACTCCTACTCCTTCAGAAGCATTTATAAGCCAGTATATCATAAACAAATTTATTTCACTCTTAAAGATGACTTATAGTTTTCATCAGACAAGTTGAAAAGAAAGGGGGGGGGGAGTTAGAGAAGGGATTTAATAAAAAATTCAAAATATCTTCGCTATTATGAGCTGATCCGAAAAATGGTACAATCTTGTTTCAAATTTAATGTTTGGTTTAGTTTATTTACCTACCTGAAGGAGTTTTTTTTTTTTGTTTTTTTTTCATTTTTCATTTTAATCTTTTAGTAAACCTCTGCTCCTACTTGTGTAATTTTCACAATAACATAATATATCATGGCATTTTTTTCTGATAAGTTAAAATTCCATGTATTTTTTTATATGGGCCTTTATTAAAGGGACAATTAGGAAGTGAATGCTATCTGTTAAGGCTCAACAATGTTATCTGTGTGGTTTCAGTAATGGAACACTGTTTTGAATTAGGATTTGTAAATATATCAGTTATGTTGATTGCGGAAATTCACTCAGGAAATGTACTTAGATTATGAAGATCTTGCGTGATAGATGTTTTGTGTATTTCTATGTTGAGACGGCATTCATTTATTTATTTATTTTTTCTTCTAGGTGATCTTGTATATTTTTAGACTTGGAATTGTTTGTACATTACTCTCTGACACACTCATAAGTGGATTCACTGCTGGAGCTGCTGTTCATGTATTTACTTCCCAGATAAAAGATATACTAGGAATTAGTCTACCTCACTTTTCTGGCCCATTCAAAGTTATTAATGTGAGTACAAAGATTAAACTATAATATTTATTAACGTCCACTCCATGCTCCTATAGCTAATTAGGACGAATTATCTACAGTTTAATCCCCTAATGCAAAGATTATATATTAGAGAATAATATAAAACTACTATTAAACATGAAACAACCCTTGGTGGAAAGATCTTCATAGATCCCTATTACATGTAGAGTTAAAAATTATTATTTTTTTTAATATAAATTAACCATTGATAATATAAATTTAAAAACTGTAGTTTAACCCTTACTGATATAAATGTTTTAAGTTACTATGAATGTAGTTTTATCATACTAACATTATCATGATTCAACTTTTCAGACTTATAAATCAATATTTGAACAGATACAGCAGGCAAATACAGCAGCATTGATCATTTCTGGTATCACAATAGTAGTTCTTTTAATAAATAATGAGATACTGAAGGTAATTATGATTTATATTAATAATTTCATGAGTTACTTATAAACAAAAATGTTTGTGTGTGGGTATTCTGTGCAGTAGGTCATTGATTGCTGGAGTATAAATAAAAAGAGTGGCATCTCATCCAATTTGGAGATATAATGATTTTTTTTTTGTTTTGGTTTTTTTAAACTAAAATAATTCTACTGTATGGCTTGATTATACAGACAAAACTTAATCTACCTATTTTTTCATCAGTATAAAAAACTGTTGGTGTGGTTGTTTTTTTTCCTAATAAAATCATATTTCACTTTGATGTCACCAATTATTAAATTAAATTAACTATTAAATTCAGGCATTCATTAAAAAAAAATAAAAATACATTTACAAACGATTTTTAGATTCAAAACCTAGATACTTTATGTGACTTCATCAGCTGAAAATTGTCTGTAAATGGCTAAAATCTGATTACAAAGGGTTAAGTGGGAAAAATCAAAAATTATCTATAATTATGTGCCATATCGAAAAATGATATATAAGTGTTTTGTTTAATATTTAATATTCTACAATTGTTCTTACATTTTTTTCATTATAGAATATTAAGGAAGTCAATGTATTTTTCAGTTTTTAGCCTGAGTAAATCCACAATTCTCACTCTGATTATGAATACTTCAATTTTCCATTAAACACTTTATTCCAACCTTAACCACCAAATATTGTTTATTCAGCCTTTTACTCCGTGAGATACATGCAAATTATGTTTGTTGTGACCACTAATAAATTTATGTTCCATACTCCTAGTTTTTTATTTGGTCAATACCATACTCAATATTAGGCATTCCATGTAATACTAAATTGTATATTCCTTATTGGACGAAATCCCAAAGGAGAGGTGTGGGTATTAAAAAAAAATTAAAAGGCACAATTATGAAAATTACATTATTACATCTCTATTATTATGTATTTATTGAAAAATATTATGTAACCAAATTTATTAATAATAAAATGTACTACAATTGTTGTTCAATTCATGTTTTCTCTAGCTCAAATATTAACCGTGTCATTTGTATTTTTTGGCTTTAGCCCTCAGAAAACCCTCACTTCTACTCATCTAATTTTCACTTTGAGTAATTAAGCCACTAAACATCTCATTTACAGCTTAAATTTCAATTTCTGTTGAGGTAGAGGTACATAGGCTTGTAGTTATGAGAGGCATAGAGAATAGATGGGAACATGATTTGACTTTTTAAAAAGAAATAATCAACTGTTTCCTATAAATTAGCACAGCAATGCCGATGCACAATCAAATTAAAGTTTATCTCTTATGTGTTTCAGCCAAGAGTTGCCAAGAAAACTAAAATCCCCATCCCAATTGAATTAATTGTAGTACTTTGTGGAACACTAGCATCCTACTATGGGCATATAGCCAAAGATTATGAATTGAAAACTGTTGGGGAGATAGCAAAAGGGTATGATTTCTGTATTTGAAATAAGTAATTTTATGTTTTTATTTTTTTCTTCGTTCAATAAACTGTCTTTCTCTGCAGGTTACCAAGCCCTCAGGTGCCAAATTTTAGCATAATGCCAAGCATTGCAATAGACAGTGCTACTATTGCAATAATTGCATACATTGTAAGTGTTTCCATGGCATTGATATTTGCAAACAAATTGAAGTACGAAGTGAACACCAATCAGGAGCTTCTTGCACAGGTAATATAATGTAGAAAATTTTAACAGTTATATATTAATAAGAATGGCCTTAAACAGATGATACCTACAACTTGTTTTGTTTGAAAGGAAATGCATTTCTCCCTATTAAAATTAAAAACATAATTTAACATTTCAAAAGTTATGTAACTTTTACAAATGTAGAAGCTATATTAGAAAGCTAGCAAAATATTTTTAAAATAATTAAAGACCCATCGTTTAATGCTGTCTGTATATTTTTATATAACACACTTAAATAATCCATTTACGTAAAGTACATATTCCAATTTCCACTGAATATAAATCTCTACTGTTTGTAACTAAATTATTATATTAATTGAATTAATGCTTAGAATATGTATTTTAAATTTAATTGACATGTATCACAATTAATATTAACTTACACTATAAGTGAAATGATTTATACGTTTTAAGGACGTGTCTCAACCCTAAAATAATAATACACCTGGACGACAAATTATTGAGATTAATTGTATTTATTTATTCAATATTTAAACATTTTTTATTAAATCCATCATATATATAAAACCAACATGTAGGCATAAAGCTCCTTATTCCATTTTTAAAATGGTTTAATTTAATCCATTTATTGTGCATTTTTGAGATATTTACTTCAAAAAAAATATACACATTCCTCAAAATAATAATGTTCTACTTACGAGTTTGAAGCTAGTGTTTGTATCCTCTTAACTTCTCTGTTAAGTGGTGAATAAAGAACAAAGAATATTTATTTGAAGGGTTGGGAAATAATTGTTTAATATGTTTTCTATAATTTTTAGGGCGTTGGAAATCTGGTGGGATCATTCTTCTCATGCCTTCCAATTTCTGCATCATTGTCTCGCAGTGTGATACAGCAATCAGTAGGAGGGTGCACTCAACTTGCCAGTCTTATTAGTTGTAGTATACTTCTTGTTATTCTTCTATGGATTGGGCCTTTCTTTGAGCCACTCCCCAGAGTAAGTAGTGATTATCTCCTTATTTCATGAACTAAATCCTATTTTTTGTTTAAGCAACATTTAGCAATTATTTGAATTTTGTAATGAATTAAGTTAGTTGGAAAGAAAGAATTAAAAGTTAGTTTAGGAATCATATATCTACCTAGTAATTGAGAATGGCCACTAATTTCAATGAATACAAGCAACTGGCTGTTCATATGGCCCATTTATGATCTAAAAAATGGTTAGAATATTTATTTTTATTATATTAGCAGCAGTAGTCATAAATCCAATAGTTATAGAGGTATGTTACTCCTATGAGATAAGTGGTCATTTGTCAGAGGTTAGTGAAGAGAAGTAAGAGGATTCTGAGAGAGTACCAATGTGGATTTCACCCAAGAAGATCACCTACAAACCATCTCTTCTCTATTAGGTAAATGCTAGAAAAGGCCTATGAGCATGAAGTTCATCTGCATCACCTCTTCATAGACTTTAATGGGATGGCCTAATTTGCTGGAGACATTACAGTAGTTCCACCTAGCAAATTTTTCAGAATGATGGGGAAGACTCTAAAAGAGACTAATAGTAAGACCACAACTGGAGTTGGCATCTATGATGACCTTGAGGTGACTAGTAGCTTTTAAGAAAAGAAGACCCATTGTCACCCATGCTATTTTAACTTGTCCTGAGAGTGGAAATCCCAAAAAGAAGGGCAAACCCAGATGGCATCTTATACAGCAGACTGACGCAGCACATGGCTAATGCTGGTGAAGTATCGACCACTGAAAAAATATTGCAACATTAGCTGGTGCTCTGGAAGAGATTTCAATAGCAGTGCAAGGTATAGGGAAAAATAAATTTGGAAAAGACCAAGAAAACGATTAACTCTGAAAAGACAATGGGGAATTTTCATGTTTGCTATTTGAAACACATTTAAATTCTTGCGAGTGGGAGCTATGGAGAGTAATGGTGTAAAAACAGATATCAAAACCAGAATAGTTATAGGAGTCAAATTTGCTTTGCCCCCCCCCAAAAAAAATCCCTCTGCTTTAAGAGTCTCTATAGGAAGGTGAAAGTGCAAATAAAGATGATCTTCAGACCAACAGGTGTACCTGCTACAGTAGCGAAGCATGGCTATCACTATGGAAAACAGGTGAGGTTTGCTGATTTGGGAGATAAGAGCCCTGGGAAAGATGTTTGGAGCAGTGAGAGACAAGCACAGATGCAAGATCAGAGAACTGGAGAACTAGTATGGCAGTCCTGATCTCATCTGTTTTATTAAGAATGGCATGTTGTTGCTGGTTAGAGCACATTGAGAGAATGTGCCCCAACAGATTGCCAAGGAAAATGCTTTACAGTATACCAGGTGGAATGAGAAGGAGGTGGATGTGTGTGACCATCACTTATACAGTACTTTACACATCTGTATGCAGCTTATTTAACCATTCAAAACATTCTATTCATTAGATGGTTGAGCCAATTAAAACAAAAATAAGGAGGACAATTAAATTTAAAAAGTTATAATTTTGAGTATAAAAAAGTTTTTAAACTTTTGGTAACAAATGTTTATTATTATAAAATGAATCACTAGTGTATAAATTCTACTATTTTATTAATTACAAGAGATTGTTAAACATAATATAAATCATTTTTTTTAATGCTCTTTAGGAGGCCATTGACAGATATTGGTTTATATCTGTTGTATTTACATTTGTATTCATTTACAGTTATTTTTGTTTCAGTGTGTACTAGCTGGCCTGATTGTTGTAGCCTTAAAAGGAATTTTACTACAAGCTCTAGATATTTTTGAAATTTGGAAAGTGTCTCCTCTTGACGGAATTATATGGCTTGTAACATACTTAACTGTGATCATTGTTGGGATTGAATATGGACTGCTTGCAGGATTAGGAGTATCCGTATTAATATTGATTTTAAGAGGAGCCCAAGCTAGTATTAGTACACTAGAAAGATTGCCCAGCACAGAATTATATGTAGAAGTTGAAAAATTTGCTAAGGTTTGTACTTCACTTTGTTTTAAGGTCAAGGTTATTTGTAACATTCAGTAAATTTAAATAAAATTGAAAACAAATAATAAGAATAATAAAACTCGTAATGGGTATCATTTGAACTCATGTTTGATATACAATAGCAACGAATACTGTGCCCAGTAGCAAACACTTGGTTATTTAATTCAAATAGATTTTCATTTTCAAAAATACTTTTGCAGATTCTGTAATGCCTTATTAAAATACTCGAATGTATTTTAATATTTTGTGACATGAATCCCATAGCTATCAGAGATGCCCGAGACAGTTTTGACCCAGGATAGTTGATTTACAGTCTGAATTGTTCATTCTTTAATGGGAGGAATAGCTTCCTCTATGTCTTGGTTATCAATGACCTATTTGGTTAGACTGATGGAGTAACATCCAACTATTTTCGAAATTTAGAGTATACATTACATGCTAAATGTTAGAGCTCATTTACTAAAAATGTTTGCAATAATTCAAAAACTTTCCTTTTCTTACTTAATAGAAAATGTCATTAAATAAAACAATTACTTCAAAATGTTTTCTATTTCCTCTTTAAATCGAAGTTATTTTAACACGTTAGATGCTGTGTTTGCCCCCGGGGGCATGCACCGCTCCCAACGTGTGTGCGGTTTCAGTTTTAAAACATCATTACCTCAGTGCGGCGGATAACATATGTCAAATTACTTTTTTTTTATGATATAATATTACTTGATCCTCTTCCTGCTTTTACTGATGTTAGTTGCAATGATTCAGCAACAAAACCTAAAATTATCTCTTTTCCTTCGACTATTAGGTATTGTTAAAAAACAGATTACAAAAAAAGGTTGCATGCCCCCGGGGGCATGTACCGCCTAAGACGAGTACTACCGGGCATGCCCCTGGGGGCATGTACCACATATAGGGCTAGTATCGCCAAATAACAACAGCAGTTAACGTGTTCATAGCCCTAGAGACTGCCAAGCTCTGCAGCATCACCCTGCAAAAATATCCATAAGGTATCATTTCCTCCTAGAGATCCTCCCCCCCCCCCCTCAACTTTGTTATATTTTGTCCAAAATATAAGTTCTCTGCCTAGTAACAGTTTTGATTATATACCAGGTTGCCGTGTGTATGTTCAGTTCGAAACAAGGTAGTAGAAAGGACCTCTGAGAAGAAGAAAGAGGAGGTTCAGAGTTTTGGGCATGATTGAGTAGAAGAAAGTTAGTGAGTAGGCATAAAGTGTGCGATCAGTACCCTTTTTGATCTTGAACCAGTAGTAGCTTCAAACAGAAACTGAATCAGAGGGCTGATAGAATAATTTCAGATCAAATATTAGATAAATCATGAGGTAAGAAAAAGGATTGTAGGCATAAATAATGTCAGTTGGGACTAAATACATTTAGATATTCTATTGAATAAAGATATTGGTATACTATATTATATAAAAGGATAATATTCTTTTCTTGTGTGTCTCAAGAGGGTAGAGATTAAGAAGGGCTGCAATACATCCCAATTTTGATAGGTAGGAGAATACTGTTTAAACCAACTATTCTCAAACTATATTCATGTAGTGTAATTTTTGGTAATCGATAGGTTGAAGTTTTGAACCTCTAGAGCAGTAAGGATGAGAAATTTGAGGATGGTTTTTCTGGCTTATGTCAAGGTGGATAAATATTTAAAATTGATAGGGCGGGGAAAATCCTTACCTAAATGCATTAGGTTTTGCCTTCCACATTACTGATAATTTTAATGATGTTTTTTGATAAAAATATACATTTCTTTCAGACTGAAGTACTTCCTGGTATTACCATTCTAAAATACTCTGGCTGTCTTAATTTTGTAAATAGAATATTTTTTAAGAATAAGATATTGGATTTGATAAATAGCACCCCAAAAATTGAAGAAAATGCTAATAAAATTTTGCCTTCCCAAGAGGCAGTAGCACAGGTAACTATTTATCATGCAAACAAAAAGCAAATGCATTGAAGCCAACTTGTATTGGAATTTAATTTAACTTGTTTTTAAGGAAATTATAATTGTGGATTTTAAATCTTTAACTTACCTCGACCCATCGGGTGCAGAGTGCCTGAAGTCCATAATTTTTGAAATTCAGCGATTGAAGAAAACTGTGTTTTTTGCTGGATTACCAGGTGACTAAAAAAATAAATATTTATTTAAGAAGTCTATTGTTATGTTTTACATATGTATCCCGCAGCTGTCATACTTCAATAGCCTAATTTGATTTTTTTTTCAGGAAATGCAATTGAAGTTTTAAGGATATGTAATGTAATAGAGCAAACAGGAGTCTCCAATTTCCCCAGTGTACATGATGCAGTCATATATGCACAGTCACGGCAAGCTGCAGTTTTTTCCATAAGACTTTAAAGCTGAAGAACATTTTCTTGAAATGTGACTTTTCTGACAACTGTATTCATTGGTTGTCTGAATTTCATTTTGTGATCCTAAACTTTACCCCTTAATGTTTCCTAAAAATGTGTGAATAGTATGTAAATAATTTATTTTTTAAATAAAAGATCGTATTTTTCATAAAAATGTGTTTTTTAACAAATGTAACCACACCTATATTTCAGTAAATATTACATAAAGATAGAATAGAATGGCAAAGGGTGGTCATACTTATACATACGCTTGCATTACTATGTGTAACATATTAACAGAGCAATGTTGATAAACAAGAGTCATAACTGGGAATACCTCCAGCACATTCAATCCCCTTTTACATTGTTTTGTTTAAGAACTTTATGAAATTTTAACAAATTTGCATTTCTGAGGATAACAAATCATTAAACAGTAAATATTAAATTTTGTGTATTATCATATAAGGTTTAATGAATACATACTTTCTTATGGTTTTAATATTAGACACCATTTATTGTCGCCTCAGTTTAAAACACATAGTCCACATCATTAAATTTTTTTGTGATAAAAGTTTATATGAGAAAAATTACACTAAATCTCAGTGTTGATGTGTTTTGCACCTTAGCTTTCCAGAAACTCTGATTCATCTATACTTTTCTAAGGCCTTGCAGAATAAAGTTAATCATAAAAAAGTAAATCAATTCCTACACAATACCTCCCTATTATTCAAAACAATGAGGGCAATGCAAATAATAATCATTGGTAGAGTTCTCCGTTATTAAGCCTCAACATCATCTTTCCCGCCAAAATCGGGCCAGAGCCGGCCGATGCAGTCCAAACTGGCCCAGGGCCGACTGTGTTTATCTCCTCAAAGTTTCCGATACCACAAGCTGGAGAATTTTTATTCTTCGGTTGTCTGAAATTCATTTTTTTATCCTATACCCCTTAATGTTTCCTAAAAATATGTGAATAGTATGTAAATAATTTATTTTTTGAATAAAAGATCGTATTTTTCAAAAAAATGTGTCTGTTAACAAATGTAACCACACATATATTTCAGTAAATATCACTAAAAGATAGAATAGAATGGCAAAAGGTGGTCAACGCCGTGCCCTCCGCGTAGTAACTTAACAGTCATCTTGTAAGTTGTATATACATGTATATAGATATATATATATTTATATATTAACATACATATATATACACCTTACTTTCAGACACATATATATATTTTTGCCACAAGGGCGGGTGACGCTGGGGCACTCCGGACCACCTCAATTACAGAATTTTGGAACAGATATTTATAGAGAAAGTAACATAAGTGGAACAGCTCGAGAAGTTGCCATTTCAAAAAGGAAATTAGCGCATAAAAACGTCTGTGACAATGTCCAAAACGAATCCTGCTATACCACAAGAAGCAAATAAAAAAGATCCAATTGTTCATAAACTCTTTAACAAATGAATGAAATAAAACACAAAAGTTAATAATAGAGTGTAGGATAATGCAGCTTCGAAATAGTTGAGGTCTAAAACCACAGGTGTCGCGCAAATCTCCCGTTCTGTGTTATCGATTCTAATCTTACTCACTTCCCTTCGTTCAAATCATATCATCTTTGTACGAAGCAGAAAACCCGTCTTTATAAATGCTTTTGAAAGAACACTGATATTTTGATTCACTTTCCACACCCAAGTGAATGTAACGGTTTCATTTTTTCGTCTTTTCCAGAGTATTTAAAGTTTACTGCGGACGTCATTCCGCGGTTAACTCTCTCACTTATGAGAGTCAGATGCGTATATTAGCGTAAAAATACATTTCACTTTACCCCACCATACCACATTATTCCACTTTATTTTTATTTTTGGCATTTTGTTAAGGTGAGATCAGTGAGGATGGGGATAACTGAGTGCTGTTTTCTAAAAAAGCACAATTAATATAAGAGTTGTATAAAAATCAATATGACCTCGAATTTAGGTAATTAAATCTTAAATTAAATTACTGCTCATTTCACTGGTCGATTTTAATTATTAAAAAAAACGCGCTCCTTGTGCATACTTGAAATGGTTAAAATAGAGTTTGGCTCTTTTTGAGTAAAAAGGACTCAAAGATATTTTTCAGCATTTTCAATTAGGATTCCTACTCTTGGCTGTCAAAACCACAGGTAATTACATGTTAAGGACAAATTTAATCATCTCGGTTAATATTCTAGTTAGAGAAAAATTCCTACAATTGTAGAGTATTACATTTCTATCAATATTATTCAAATAGAAATTTTCGTTCCGTTATATTCCTGATGTTTCAAACAAAAGGTGGCCATCCATGTTGCTGTATTGCATGTGCAAATTTAATCGTTAATAAAATGGTTAATTAATTTAATCATTAATTAATTAATGGTTGTTAGTCTAACAAGAGATTAATTCCAGCAATGCAGGAGTGCACCTAGAAGTTATAACATAGTCTATAATACAATTGAAAGGCTTCTCTATAAATAAATTATAGCTTTCCTATGGACAAATAAAAATAACTTCATTTCAGTTATCCTTGACAGTTCCATAAAAAAAATTATGGGAACATCATACAGTCTTGTAAAAACATATTTATGCTTCATTGCATATCTAAATAAAACTGAAATAACTCAAGAGAGTAAAGCAAATCTTATTTCTAACTATTTTGATTCAGCACACATGCAAAACTTAAAAATTACCAGCATGTAAATGACAAGCCAAATTGTTTAAAACTGAGATCATGACAAACAAAAATAGTCTATTCTATATATTTTTTTGGTGAAAAAGTTTGGCAGGTGTCGCAAATGATGGCATTTTAGATGTATATAAATACATACACAAATATGTTTAAGTATATATATTTCTGTCACATACATGAAAGATCCTTTTTTATAATATTTCAAGGCTCTCCTGTTTGGCTAGTGAATACAAACTAGCAAAACCAGAGAGCCTTGAAATTTTCTCCTGAGAAAACCACATATATTTAGAGGTAATGTAAGAATCTTTGCACTTTTACCCTGCACCAGGTCCATTGCTAGATATTTTAAAAAGCCAGCTTTTTTCTTTCTGGAAGCCAAAAAGTGAGATTTCTATGTTTGTGGTTTTTGTAAGGGTACTTGCATTATGAAGAATAAGAAAGATCATGCTGAGAAGCATTTCTTGTACTAGCAGATGCATGTTGTACAAGAGTACTTGATGATTTTCCCAAACAAAATCTTAAAACAAACTGGCTGTTGATGTTACTCCAAACAACAGCCCTCACAGTAGCTGATGGAAACTGTCAGGGAGGAATAGTTTTAAGGGTAATCCCAAAATACACCTGTGAGGGATCTCTTTTAGTGAAAATATAGCACTTCATACAACATCACACCTGTTTGCGGTGTGACTAACTAGATCACTTAATATTATATCATTCATCCAAAATTAAATCTGCTTTACATGTCCATAATTGAATATACTCTTATGGTGGGTGCAAGATATCTGGATACTTCATATATTTTAAAGCTAAATAAATAGGTCACTGAAGTAGCTGATTTGTATGGTCCACATTAATGTCAGATTTGGAGTTTTGTATCCCTCCTTGAGAATTTAGGCAAACAATTTGAAAAATGTTACAAACTTCCAGGAGGTAGGTTCTCTCCTATTCAACTAGACCTCAGTTAAAACAAGAAAAGATAAAAATATTTATTTAACATGGTAAATTAAACTCAAGTGGTGTTGGTCTTCTGTTCCTTATATGGAATGGTCATCCTACCAAGAGGTATATTCAGGAGTGAAATGAGAACTCACACCAAAAAACCCTGCCGAAGAAAATGTTGTATGGTACACCAAATGGGGCAAGAAGGCAGGCCTAGGCAAAAATAGCTGGAGGACCACAGGGAAGGAATACAGATGGTAGGGAACAAAATTGCATTATCCTAAGGTATAGATGGTGGAAAAGTTCAGGGTGCTCCAAGGATTGTATCACCTAGAAACAGAAACTTTGAACTTTTGGGTAAAACCATAACTTATTCTTATTTTTCAAGATATGAATATTAAACAACAAAATTTTCTAGTGTTATTTTTTATATTTAAAAAATACTACAACTTTTAAATATTAATCTAAAGTTATTTACTAAAGCAAAAATGCATTCAACCTAATGATCAGGTATTCTTAAATGCCTGTTGCAATGTGAGAGGAACAAAATAGGTAACATGTAGTCTAATAATACACAAGGAAATTAATATTAGTTGTATTAAGTGGTTAATTTTTAAATTCATTAATAGCGATTAATACAAAAATGATAGAAAAAAGTACAAATTAAACTTTTTTAATAGCATTTTGAAACAAGATAAAATGATTTTATAGTGCGAGTTAATAAGAAAGGTACGAAGTGGGTTTTAAGAGATTTATTGCAAACAGAACATGACGGAATGAAAGGAAGAACGAGGTTAAGACAAAGACTAAACCAAGTTAATAATTAAAAACATATAATTTTAGAAAAAAACATTAATAAATAAATAATGTAGGCAGGTGGTGAGGACGGCCACATACTCCCCTCTCAGTGGCAACGAGAAGGCTAAGCAGCATATTTCATTGGAGACCGTACAACTCGCCCAGAGTGGGTTTTCCGTTCGGTGGTGGTTGTGGGCTTGGAAGATGCAGTACCCTGTGAATGTTCTTGAGTCGTTTGGTTGGGCGGGATAGCTGAGGGCGTGTCCTTTCCAGGATGTTTCTCTGGCAGGTTGATTTGTGGCTGGTCATGCAATAAGAACGCTGGTTTCAGCCCATCAATAGAGATGGAATCCTCGCCTCTGGGTAATAATACAGTGAAAAATTTGTCACTTCTTGACACAACTTTGAATGGACCTTCATAAGTTGGTTGAAGAGGTTTCCTGACAGCGTCTTGACGAATGAAGACGTGAGATGAAGTCAGGAGCTCAGGGTGTAAAAAAATTGTTTTCTTACAATGGTGACGAAATGGAACGGGTCGAAATGTTCTGACGTGTTCTTGAAGTTGGGTGAGTAATGTAGGCATGTCATTTGATATTTTTGAGTCTTCGAAGAAATCATCAGGAAGTGTGATTGGTTCACCGTAACCAAGATGTGAAGGTGAAACTCCTACTTCGGGCATTATGATTGAATGAAGTCTAAGGAGAATAGTTGGAAGTTTCGGTACCCAGTCCATTGTAATTTGAGCCTTGAGGGCTGATTTCAAGGAGCGATGCCACCTTTCAATAGCTCCATTATTTTATTTATGTATTTGTTTATTTATTACAATATACCGCATCTACTATTGTCATTAGCGGTAGGTGGATATACGTTTCTTGGAAGAAATGGGTTTCCGTTTAAAATGCCAAAAGCCTTTTGATGTCTTCTACATTTTCTTTGAAGAAGTGAATAAAATTACAAGTAGAAATACGAGTACTCACCAGAATCTATTTAGCTATGGGGGATCTAATCTGTTATGGCTAATGATTTATTTCTTCTTTTACAATTGGCTTTAAAATAATTGAACACATAATGATTCTCCATTGTTGGAATGAATGTTAAAAAAAAAATAAAAAAATGAAAAAAATAAGTGTCATGAGAAATATGTTAAGGTTCTAGGAAAAAATGCATTAATAAAATAAAACATAAAAATTGAGTCTAATGATCAAAGTTAAATAAGAGATCTGTACATTTAAAAGGATTTTTACAATCTTGATATAACAACCAAAAGGGGCAGTTTATGTATTTTTCTTTTATGTCAGAAACAAGCTGTCTGACTCACTAGATTTACAATACACAAGACATATACATCATTTTAATGTCAATTTCTTCAAAATAAACTTTTTCTAAACCCCTCAAAAATCTTTTATATAATCTTCCTTAATTCAGTAAGCTTACCATAAACTACAAATAATTTATTTTGAATTCAAAACACAAATTACATGTCATTCATAGCAATAAACCGATAGCAAAGTGTGTCTCATCTTGAACATTTCTTTAGAAATACTAGGCATCCTTTTTTTTTAATTTAACCCTTTAGTGCATAGTGTTGCATATCTGCAACATATTCTTGAAATTCATGCTAGTGCTATCTGTTGAATTATTAGTGAACTAACTTGTGTCATAGATGTTCTACAACATGCACTGAAGTTACCATATTGAGCTCTTGCTCAAAGGAGGCTTGAATTTACCTGTTAGGACCCTAATAGGTAAATGCAAGCCTCCTTTTGTCTCAGAATCTCATATCAGGTCTAGCTGCTATCAGTGCAACATTGAACTTGTATTTTTTCTGATTTGGAGTTATTTTTGCGGTTTGAAAAAAATATTCTCATCATTATTGAAGTAAGTACAATGTATTAAAGCAATGAGAGTAATTATAAAATAAATATTATTAGTGTTAGTCCAAATTATATTTATGTAGCACATATGCAACATCATGTGAATCGATACTATTTTCTTTTTTTCTTATTTTTCGATGTCTGAGGGATTTATTATTCTAGAAAACGATAGTAGGAGAATAAGAGTTGCTCCAAATGAAGTAATAATTATGATTAATTTACCAATCAGCAGTGCAGAGACGATTTCGCCTGATAGTGAAGAAATCGACCAACTTGTTCCTCTTCCCGATGATGTCCTCCTGGAACGAGTTGATGACCTTTGACTTACTGTGGGGTGCCAGAAGCGCCAACAGTCACAAACGAAGCTCCTTTTACTTCAGAGAGTGAGCTTGAATTTGTGAGATGCCACAAAATATATCAAAGGGTTAAAATAAAACCAACTAATTATTATTGGAAGAAGGAGCACTTGCAATTGACAGAGGATGAGATAAGTTTCAAGGGGGACAGCTTACTGCCAAAAGATTTTCTTGAGTTTCTGGACGATTGGAAACACTGAAAAGAGGTCGAACATCTGGGGAAAGAGAAGACGAGCAGCTAAGAAATAACAAATCAGCATCTGCTAGGCCCAGTGCTGATATATTGTAAGAAAAGACGGAACGGATCACTGGCTCAATGCAACAGTAAACACAATCGATGCAAGAGGTTGGGATGCAATGGGTTCACTTATGTGAAGTGCAATTTAAATTTATGTTTTTAGTAAAGATAAAAACTGCTTTTATTTCATAAATAAGTGTGACGGGTAAATTTACAATTTATATTTCTATAAGTTCCTTTGATGTAAATGTACTTAACACTTAGCTCTTATTTACTTTTTATTAAATATAGATTGTTTATAAACATTATGTACTTTGTTTGTTTATGTTTATGTTTTTATGTAAGCAATATATAAATACTAGGTAGAATGTAAAATTCAGGTTAAGCAGAAACCTTTCAACTTAAACCCCACCCTCAACTAAAGAGAGAATTAATGACACCATGATAAACAGTAACTAACAGGAACCCCATGATGTGTAGAACAGGGACTAATTTGACGATGTCTGGCAAGAATTCCTCCTCACCGAACCACATGATTCATTTGGACAAACCAAATACTTGTTGATGGCAGACTAGCAATGCCCGCACGTCACATTTGAATTATTTAAATTCAGAGTTATTAAAAGAAAATTAATGAGTATTGCATTAAAGTTTAAATGAATATTTTTGTTCATGTCTTTAATGTGATTTAGTGACAATCTAAAAGAAAATGTGAAGAGAACTTCAAAAGAGAGACCAGAATTTCTTATGAGTCCCTAATTCAAGAAATCCCATTCATTTAGGTTTTGATGTATTTCTAGCCTGCCAGTTAAATATCAGTTTTCTTTTTCAATAATTCTTATTCTATTTAGTTTTTAAAGTGTTTTCTTCTCCTTTTGTCCTTAAATATATACTTGTTCTGGTGCTTGCAAGTAGCTTATTATTCTTTTTAATCCAATTTTAAGTAAATGTAATCAAATTGTTGTCATACCTGTCCGTGGAGACCGTCGTCACTGGCTGATAGTTAAGTACAGCTAGCAAGTGCTTTCGATGCGATGGCACCATCTTCATGCCCATCAAAATGCAATCAAATTACTAGTAATTAGCTCATCAAATTCCCTGAACCAAACTGTAAGTATTCTTCCAAGTATAAAGTTATTTAATTGAACATCTTGAAACACTGCATAATACAGCTTCAAATATAGTCACACAGGAGTTCAGTACTCTCAATGATTTTCAAATGTAGGAAAAGGAAGAATCGATCACTTTGTTATTCATATTCTTACAAAGCCCATGGTACGAGCAATTCAAAAGAGTACTATTATTGCAAGGTATTAATTAGTAAGATACCCATGACAAAATGCACTGCTCCAATACTTGTTACAATTCCTGAAAAAAGATTATCCAAACCATAACCATCCACTGCTCTTCCCCAATAGTGCTTCAAGGAAAAAGCGCGCCGAAATTCATTAAACACTGCTTTTCAGCAGGAAACCATAGAAGAGAAATTCCAAAATTACTAAGGTGTGGTCTAGGCAAAGAAAATTAAATTCTTTTTCCTAAAAACGAGTTTATTACCACAGGTTATATTGGAAATTTAAAGTTTAAAATGCAATCCTATCGAAGACTGGATGATGGAGAAGCTACTTTTCTTTTAGTTAGTGAACTAGTCATGAGAAAAAATAATCCCAGTTTTATTTTTAAACTCCAAGGTCAGGAAGTTGCAATTGGTCCCAAAGAACTTAATTCTGTGCAGTGTCAATTTGACTTATTTTCCCTCGCAATCCAAAAAAAAAAAGAAAAGGTCAATTACAGTTATTATTGGAAGGACTAAATGAAGTGATATGCTTATATGCCACCCATGACACTAACAAATATGATTTTTACTTATTAAATATAGTTATAAGGGACCCAAATGGAACGGGTTATTTCTTGTCCAATTTATAAGTAACAATTCAGATGTTGATGTACTTCACATATTTTTTAGCCAAATTAAAAAGAAGATTAGGAATGTACATATTAATTGTATTATTATAGATCATTAGGCTTTGCACTTGAAAACGGCTAGTATATAATAAAATTTCAAGCAAAGAAATTCAGCTGAGGGTATATAATTATTTTTTTATTATCCACAGAGGAAGAGGAATATAAATATTTTTAAATAAATGTTAAATGAATTTTGAATTTGTGTTTGGTGAAGGCACCAAATTTTATAAAATATTTTGGTTTATTATTTTTGGTTATGTAGATTGGCCATTTACTTGGGCTCAATTTTAAAGGAATTAAATGCAGTGATCTATACCTACAAATAGGATTGGTTGATATGAGAAACAAATAGAAGGAGTTGAAATTCTAGGATGGGGTGCATGTAATCATGTTTAAATAGTTAACAATGTTTAACCCATTCAGTGCCGGTCAGTGGCAGTTTTGTCAGTCTATGCTTTGCTGGGTGGTCGGTCATGCAACTTTTGCGTCAATTCCTGCCCATAATTTCTCTCTCGGCCACACAGAGTAGAGTCATAAATGAGGCCAACACTGATTCGGTTAATAGAAACACTGTTAGCGATTTGAACACGATTAGGAAAAACTAGCAGCTCCACCAAAAGGAAGAGAAGGAAATGGAATAATAAAAAATGTAAATTTTTATCTGGAAGTTTTATTTCAAGAATGAAGAAAGTACAATTTTGCTACAAAAATTAATAGAGTAAAAAACTTAATATTTTCGGGCAGCTATGTTGATAATTTATTATGAAAAGAAATATTTTTCCAAAAATTAAATTAAAAAAACATTCTTTTTTGTATGCCTCAAGAATAATATAGAAATACATTCCAAAAGAATCAAGGGTTAGCAACTGGTAAGTCACCTGGAACAAAAAAAAAATAATTCAGTAAATATTAAATAATTTCAGAAGAAACAATTTTAATATATATAATTATAGATAACAGGTCTATTTTATATTTATCATCCACAATTATCACAAGAATCGCTATAAATAAGCTAATATTTAACTTTTTTTATAGATATATTATATAATATCTAATGGGTCTGCTCAAATACAACAAGACTTATTGACTTATTTTTTAATTTAATTTTTATTTAGATTCTATTATCACATATATTATAATTTGCTGTCTTGTGTTAAAGAGCTATGATTTGTCTTAAAATTGGATAATATTTTTTCTTAATGAGTATATATTTTCTAGAAACTTCAGGGTGACAGTGTTCCACATAAACTAAATTAATTAATTTAATTGTATCATTTTAGTTAAATAAATATAATATTTACCATTATGCACTTTATTTATAAGTCCTTCTAATTTTATAAAGCTCTTTTAGTTTTAGCATGAATTATTATTATTATTTATTAACGTCCACTTTTTGCAACTTGGATTGCAATTCGCTAATTGGGATGGGTTATCTACAGGTTACCACCATTTTCTAGCCAGGGTGGGACTTAGGATGTTATTTAATGAATTTCGTCACTAAATAATTTCCTTTGCCCAGGAAAGAATCGAACTCGTTTAATTGTGCTTTATAGAACACAGCACTCAGTTATCCCCATCCTCACTGATCTCACTGTAACAAAATTTCCAATAGAAAAATATCGTGGAATAATTTGATATGGTGGGGTAATGTGAAATTGTAAATGTATTTTTACACTTATATATGCATCACTTTCATCAGACCCTCACTAAGTGACTTACTAACATTAACTGCGGAATGACGTCCGCAGTAAATTTTAAATACTCTGGGAAAGATCAAAAAATAAAACCCTTACATTAAATTGGGTGTGGAAAGGGAATCAAAATATCAGTGTTCTTCCAAAAGTAATTTTAAAGACATTTCTTTTCACATATATATTTCTGTCACATCCATGGGATATCTTTTTTTGTGATATTTCAAGACTCTCCTGTTTTTCTAGTCAGTACTCTTTTCACCTGAGAAACCACACATATTTAGAGGTAATGTAAGAATCTTTGCACTTTTACCCTGCACCGAGAACCTTTTACAAAAATATGCATCCTTAGTAGTGTAAAGAAAAAGTACTATTTGAATGTTTAAAAAAAAACTACAGGAAATGAGGTATATAATATAATTGAAAGGCTTCACCCTAAATCAATTATAGCATTCCTATGGACAAATAAAAATAATAACTTCATTTCAGATATCTCTAACAATCGCATAAATAAATTATGGGAACATCATACAATTTTGTAAAAACATATTTTTGCTAAGAAGTGAGATTAGTTACACTGTTTACTTCCTGTAAGGATGATTTTCTGTAACATGGACCATTCTATCATTTACATTTTCTGCATCTTCAAAACGCAAGAGCAGGAAATTCAAATAAAACTCCCCTCTCTCCTCCGAAACCAATATGTCGCCTATTCTATATACACAATTTTTGACCATTACAATATATATACTTCTTTATTATGTGCATATAATTATATACACATACATAACATACCAAACAACTCATAACTTCTAGGTGTACTCCTGCATTGTCGGAATTAATCTCTTGTTAGACTAATAACCAGGGCGATTAAATTTGCACATGAAGGAGGGCCACCTTTTTTATGAAGCATCACCATTATAATGGAACGAAAATTTGTATTTGAATAATGTTGATAAAATTGTAATACTCTACAAATGTAGTAATTTTTCTCCAACTAGAAAATTAACCGAGATAATTAAATTTGTACTTATCATGTAATTGCCTGTGGTTTTGGCATCCAAGAGTAGGAATGTAGAAAATGTTGAAAAATATCTTTGAGACCTTTTTACTAAACAAGTGCTACTACAATCTATTTCAACCATTACAAGTATGCACAAGGGGTGCGGTTTAAAATTGTAATCAACCAGTGAAATGGACAGTAAAAATTGTAGTTAAGTAGAGAATAGTAGACATTTGTGTTGTTAGTAGGATCCCAAAAAGGTTTTTAACCAATCTTGATAAAATTTAATTACATAAAGTCGAGGCCTATTGATTTTTATCCAACTCTTTTATTAATTGTGATTTTTAGAATACAGCACTCAGTTATCCCATCCTCACTGATCTCACCTTTACAAAATATCTAAAAGAAAAATATCGTGGAATAATGTGATATGGTGGGGTAATATGAAATGTATTTTTATGCTTAGATATGCATCGCTTTCATCCGACCCTAACTTGAGGGGAAAAGACGAAAAATAAAACCGTTACATTCATTTGGGTGTATAAAGTGAATCAAAATATCAGTGTTCTTCCAAAAGTAATTATAAAGACGAGTTTTCTGCTTCGTACAGTGATGATATGATTTGAACGAAGGGAAGGGAGTAAGGTTAGAATCGATAACACAGAACGGGAGATTGGCGCGACACCTGTGGTTTTAGACCTCAACTATTTCCAAGCTTCATTATCCTACACTCTATTATTAATTTTTGTTTTTTATTTCATTCATTTGTTAAAGAGTTTATGAACAATTGGATCTTTTTTATTTGTTTCTTGTGGTATAGCAGGATTCGTTTTGGACATTGTCACAGACGTTTTTATGCGCTAATTTCCTTTTTGAAATGGCAACTTCTCGAGCTGTTCCACTTATGTTACTTTCTCTATAAATATCAGTTCCAAAATTCTGTAATTGAGGTGGTCCGGAGTGCCCCAGCGTCACCCGCCCTTGTGGCAAAAATATATATATGTGTCTGAAAGTAAGGTGTATATATATGTATGTTAATATATAAATATATATATCTATATACATGTATATACAACTTACAAGATGACTGTTAAGTTACTACGCGGAGGGCACGGCGTTGACCACCTTTTGCCATTCTATTCTATCTTTTAGTGATATTTACTGAAATATAGGTGTGGTTACATTTGTTAACAGACACATTTTTTTGAAAAATACGATCTTTTATTCAAAAAATAAATTATTTACATACTATTCACATATTTTTAGGAAACATTAAGGGGTATAGGATAAAAAAATGAATTTCAGACAACCGAAGAATAAAAATTCCCCAGCTTGTGGTATCGGAAACTTTGAGGAGATAAACACAGTCGGCCCTGGGCCGGTTTGTTCTGCATAGGCCGGCTCAGATCCGATTTTGGCGGGAAAGATGTTGTTGAGGCTTAATAACAGTGAACACTACCAATGATTATTATTTACATTGCCCTCATTGTTTTGAATAATAGGGTGGAATTGTGTAGGAATTGATTTACTTTTTTATGATTAACTTTATTCTGCAAGGCCTTAGAAAAGTGTAGATGAGCCAGAGTTTCTGGAAAGCTAAGGTGCAAAACACATCGACACTGAGATTTAAAGTAATTTTTCTCATATACACTTTTATCAAAAAATAAATTTAATGATGAGGAATATGTGCTTTAAACTGAGGCGACAATAAATTTCGTCTAATGTTAAAATCATAAGAAAGTATGTATTCATTAAACCATATATGATAATACATAAAATTTAATATTTACTGTTTAATGATTTGTTATCCTCAGAAATGTAAATTTGTTAAAATTTCATGAAGTACTTAAACAAAACAATGTAAAAGGGGATTGAATGTGCTGGAGGTATTCCCAGTAATGACTCTTGTTTATCAACATTGCTCTGTTAATATGTTACACATTGTAGTGCAAGCCTATGTACAAGTGTAAATACAAATTTTCTTCTTCAGACATACATTTTTAATAATGGTTATAAAGTACATATAATATCTATAATTTCACTTGGGATCACTTTTGAGAAAAGACATTTCTATTCTTACAAATTTATTTTAAATAATATTTTCCTTGATTATAATCTGCAAGGAATTTTGTAAAATTTTCTTATATATTTTGACCTCCCAAAAACAGGGAAAATATTTATTTCACATAGGTTTTTATGTTTTTTACACTATTTATGTTCATTAGTAATAAACCTATGTGATTTTTAAAAAAAAATTAATAACTGATAAAAAAACTTAAAATTAAGAAATTTAAAATGATAACTATTTTTTGTTACCACTTCTTTGGGGGTGGGGGGGGTGCATATGGAAGAAAACTATAACGATTTTGCCATTACCATGGAAAAAATTAAATATCAGGGCCATGAATGGATGGTTTCTGGGGACTTCAAAATACTCACGATGCTTTTGGGTCAGGATGCAGGCTAAAAGCCCATGCTTCTTATGCTGTTGCATAGTAGGCCCAGAGAATAGCACTGGGCTAATAGTGATTGGTCATCCCAAGAAACTTTAAAACCTGAAGAGAAAAATGTGATCAGTACTGCTTTGGTATCAGCAGAAAAGTTTTTTTTTTTGCCTCCTCTCCATATCAAATTGGGGTTGATAAAACAATTTGTAAAATCGCTCGCTTGGTGACTGTTTTAAATGTACAAAATTCCCGAAGCTGCCAGAAGCAAAGTGGAGAGAGGGTGTATTCACTGGCCCCCACATAAGAAAACTTTTAACCGACACCATCTTTGTGGAAAGTATGAATGAGAAGGAAAAAGAAGCTTGGGTATCGTTCAATGATGTAGGGTGAACGTTTTTGGGATATACTAAGGATCCTAACTACAAAACCATTGTTCAACGGATGCTAGCAGCATACGAAGCTCAAGGCTGCAACATGAGCTTGAAGGTCCATTTTTTAAACTCCCAGATGGACTGTTTTCCTGTAATGCTGGGAGTTTGCAGTGAAGAACAGAGGGAATGGTTTCACTAGGATGTCCGTGATATCGAGAGACGGCACCAAGGAAGATGGGATGTAACTATGCTTGTGAACTGCTGTTGGATGCTTAAGCGGGAAACTAAAGACGGATATCGGAAAAGCACTTGGCGAAGGAAAAGAAGAAACGGTTTCATAAAAATTCCGTCACGCAGGGGCTGCGTAAACTCAGCTGATTTCCCACGTGAAGTTTTACAATAGAGAAATCTTCCTACTAATAACAGTAGTAGTAACGAATCTCTAAACCAATTCACGAGTGACGAACAGTTACGGAAACGGCCGAACTAGCTTCCGGCGGAAAGTCTGGAATACCTTCTGCCGACCACACACAAAATACAAATGGAAATATCTCGGTTAACCCTCCGTCGGGCGCACCTCTGGACGAAACAAAATCGGGCGCACCCGGCCTGAGAGGCCGCTCACATATTTTAAACCCCCACTACCCAACTAATTAATTTTAATTTAAAACGCTGGTAGGACAGACTTCGCTAGGATCTTTGGAAACCAAATATAATATTTATAACGTAAAATATTGTTTTTATTAGAATAGAATGAAGCTTATACTAAAACAAGTAAAATTGATCAGGCGAATTCGGCCTGAGTTAGACTAGCACTTATTTCGCAAGATATCGACGAAGTTCCATATAGAATAGCATTAATCTTAGTAAAAGGGACGATTGCAATAGATATATCTTGAAAAAAAAATCATCTTCGAAATTAAGGAGCAATTGGGCGCAGTCGGCCTCACAAGCCACCTAGGGACCAGTCGGTCTGGATGAAGGATGGCAATAGACTAAAGTAGGGGATTCTAAGCATGAACACAAATCAGGAAATTACTGGGAATGGCCCCTCACAGGGGAAACAGAATGAGGCGTGGTATCAAAAAGTATGTTTTCCTGGCCTCTCAGGCTAGCTGCGCCCGACGGAGGGTTAATATACAAAATAGAGAATAAATGTATAGACTAATAATTAAAGTAAATTTAATTTACAATAAGATTGATTCTATACAATATTTCGATCCGACGCATAATAATGGAGATATTTCGAATTTTCAAAAGTCCCCCTCTAAACCCCGCCTTTTACTGGTCCGATTTCAGCCATTAACCTGAACTTGATCTTTCTTTTTACATAAAACGATTAAATATCGAGTTTGATAACGATCAAACAAAAGCTGCGGCAGCTAGAGCTTACACAAGGATCAATAAATCCTTTTCAGCATCTTCCTTTCAAACCTTGTCAGTTCTTGAGTCCTTGTAGAGTTCAGGTTTCGGAGCCATATGTTAAACCAGATCGAATCAATGGTTAATATATTCTGACCTACGTGAACTTCGACAGATTGTTAGAACAGAAGTGCTTTTCTTGCCGATAAGATTGCAGGCTGCGTCTGACTATTTTTCTCCAATGTCATTCCGGGTTATTACTTGTGGGCCTAAGTAGACAAATATATATATATAAAATTGTAACCTCTGTCTGTACATTGATTTTTTTCGCGAATTTTCACGATAACTTTTCGTTTTACATGTCATAGACACCATAACTGCATTTTATTTCTTTCGTGTGTGTTTGTTTGTTACCTTTTCACGCATAAACGGCTGAACCGAATTTTATGAAACTTGGTATGTATATTACTATTAACCCAACTTAGACTTTAGGCTATATTAATATCCTCTGAGACGAACAGGAGTGGGGGTTATAAGGGAGGCCTGAAATTAAAAATACCGATATTTCGTTTCCTATTGGTTTTTCGGCAAATATGAACATAACAAAAGTTGTTTACTGTGTTATTTAGAGTAACTTTTGTTACATTCACTTTTGTTTTATAACAAAGCATAAACGAGATATACACCAAAAACTAAAGCGCTAGCCAACTATTTTATTGGGCACTAACGGTTGAACCGAATTTAACAAAACTCGGTATGTGAATTAGCATTAATTTTTCCAAGAATATAAGCTATATTAAAATTTTTAGGTTAGAACGGGAGTGGGGGCTATAAGGGAGGCCTGAAATAAAAATTCGCGATATTTCATTGTCTATTTGTTTTTCGACAAACATGCACATAACAAAAGTTGTTTACTTTGTTATTTAGATTAACTTTTGTTTCATACATTTCTCCAGGAACAATGTGTGGAGCAAGTAATTTGCGTAGAAATATTGATATGCTCAGCAGTTCATTTCTACTTGAACTATGAGGTACCTCACCTGGAAAAATTAATTGAAATCTATGTTAATATTTTGTCCTTAATAACTGAAATCTATGCATAATGCACAGGAGACGGGAAATATGACAAATTGGAGGACAGTGAAGACTTACATAAAAAAATGATTTTATTATTAACAAATGCCAACAACGTGTATTAACCCTAAACACTGGGACGGGTAAATGTCAAAATATTGAGCAAAGTAAAGCCTTGCCAAAAAAATACCATGACCATTCAGCCTCAAATCAATTCCCGGGCGAAGCCGGGTATCTGAGCTAGTATATATATAATGTTGAACGGACCTCATTTTCGTCATCTCCTGGGTAGGATCGATTGACATTTGAAAAGACGTTTCGAAAATCATGAATACGAACTCAATAGCTGATTTCCCTGGGAAATCTGCTAAAAAACATGAATAATTATAGAACTGTTACAATAAGTCTCAAAATAATGTTTCAGTGGTTGTAAAAAAAATATATCTTTGATAATTTCGAATAAACGAGTACTTTCACCAATTTTTTGTGTTTGAATTTGCAAAAATCCCTGATGTTATAGAAACAAATAGACATCACTTCTGAAATCAGCGCATTCTAAAACATAATAATTCAGTAAAATTATCTCATGCAGCAGACAAAAAATTTTTTTTACCCCAGACCTATGTTATGTGGCATAATGCTTTAAACAAAGAATTAGAAAAAAAAAGATAATATCATTATTAAGTCTTTAATAATGTCCCAAGGAAATCATTCGCTCCTCCCCCGCTAAGGTACTCACTTAAGCTAGTTTTTTCGGTGGTCCGACAACCCACTTGGACGAGTCATGGCCTGTTCTTTTGTGCTGCAGTGCATCGGTAGCAACACATTCTTCCCATTAGGGCATCCAAACTTCCCTACTACAAATATGGGATCCGACAGGATATTAGGATTATTCTTAGGAGTCATCCTTGCGGCGTGACCTGTACCATCGTAGCCTGGAAAACCAAATAACATTGACCACATCCAAGTCCTTGTAAAAGTCGATTAGCTCGAGGTCTGTTCTCCTTCTACAAACTCCGTTAACACACTCGGATCAATAAATCCTTTTCACTATCTTCCTTCCAAACCTTGAGAAAAACTTTATAGCAATTATGATACTACTGACGAGAAAGTACAAGAGAAATAATCAAATGTAGATGAATATAACTTAGGCCCTCCCATTATGATGGAGGAATCTTCAAAGTCTGAAAGATAAAAAGTCCGTCACGCAGGGGCTACGTAAACTATGCAGATTTCCCACGTGAAGTTTTACAATAGAGAAATCTGCATACTGGTAGCACAATACGTGATTAGATAATGAGAAATCTTTCAGTTAATTAAAATAAATTCCCAACTGAAACGGCTTCTGAGTTGTAAGAATAATTTATATTTTAGTAGCCCAAGAAATAAAGAAGGGGGGGGGGCGGATGAACAGAACGTATTTGCATAAATCTCACAAAGTAAGAAAGGTAAGGTATGGTGAAAAACGACAGGTTAGAAGAAGCTTCCGTCTGAGCCGAGAAATGACGAAGATGGCCGACGTAATCCGAACTATACTCGACCACAGACTTCATAAAAATGCAAATATCTCGGTTAATATTCAAGATAGAGAATAAATGTATATAACAATATTTATAGTAAATTTAATTTGCAATAAGATTGGTTCTATACAATTTTTCGATCCGATGCATAATAACGAGAAATTTTGAATTTTCGAAAATCCCCCCTCTAAACCCCCCCCCTTCCTCTGGTCCGATTTCAGCCATTAACGAACGTGATCTGTCTTTTTAAATAAAACGGTTAAATATCGAGTTTTGTAACGATCAAACAAAAATTGCGACCGCTAGAGCGTTAACAGACAAATATATATATATATATATATATATATATATATATATATATATATATATAATTTTGAACGGACCTCATTTTCGTCATCTCCTGGGTAGGATCGATGGACATTTGAAGAAAATTTTCGAAAATCGCCTCATGAGTACGACCTCAATAGCTGATTTCCCTTAAGGGAAATCTGCTAAAAGGCAACTGGGGTTGAAGATGTACCTGCAGAACTACTTAAGAACCTAGATGGTGAAATAAAGTTGATTAATGTAATCACAAATTGTTACGAAAATAAAAATATTCCAGTCGAGTTTACCAGAAGTCGAACAATCGTTATACTTAAAAAACGTAGCACTATGAACTACAGTAATTACAGAACTATTTTTCTTCTTTCAAATGCCTCTAAAATATGATTAAGTATAATTAAAAATAGGCTAAGAGAAAAATTTGAACACTACTCCGACGTAGATCAAATTTGGATTCCGATTCGGAAGAGCAGCAAGAAAAAAATTATCCTGGAATGAAGGAAAGACATAAATAAAAAACATCCATCAAGCAGGGGCTGCGTAAACTGAGCAGATTTCTCAGGTGAAGTTTTAAAATAAATAGATGTACATATTTTAACACCGTAAATACTAAGATAACAAATACAAATGAGAATTAGAAATCATTCAGCCAATTTACGTTTTAATATCGTCCACAACGGATAGCGTCTTTATTGTTAACGAACAGGTCCGCCAACGTCTCAGAGCTGAAAGATAGAAATATTCTTGACCCAAAAGATAAACAATTACAGAATATATTAATTTTATTGAAAACTATTTATTGTTTCATGTGTTTCAATCTATAACGAACCAGGATAGTTTTTATCACACTCACTCTAATTTTAGTAATCCAAGAACAAAATACTGGGGGGGGGTGATAAGAACATATTTGCATGTATCTCACCTAGAAAGTATTTTTTGAACACAGTATTACATATTTCAGCTTGATGGTTTGTGATATTTTGGTTTATTCAGAACGTGTGATGACAAAGAAGAAGGGGTTATTGATGGCTGAAAATGAAAAAAATAATAAAAAGCAAATATCTCCGTTAATATTTGAGATAAAGAAAGAATGTATATAACAACATTTATAGGTAATTAAATTTTCAAGACGATTGTGGTAAGGTTTATGTGGGGCAGACAGGCAAGAAGACAGCTACAAATGTGCAGCAATGAAACCCATTTAAAAAATGAAATAGCACAGTTGAAAGAAGAACTCCACCACAACGGCTACAAAAAAAATGGAAGTAACAAGAGTATTCAGAAATATTAAGAAGAAACTGGATAACAAGATTCAACAAGACATTGAAAATACTCAAGTTAAACCATTAAGCAGCGTTAAACTTCCTTATATAGCAGGTACCTCATAAAGGCTGGCAAGAATACTTCGAAAATATAATTTACGAGCAGTATTCAAGCCACATAAAATATTCAACGAATATTTAAAGAGCCCAAAAGACACTCAATTATTACAGGATAGTAAAGTATATATGATACCGTGTGATTATGGTAAGGTTTATGTGGGGCAGTTAGGCAAGAAGACAGCTACAAGAGTCAACCAACACATGGCTGACCTAAAACATAACAGAACAAAAACATCCGCCATTGCCAAACACGCAAGTATTTGTCCCCACCAAATTAAATTTGACGAGACAAAGGCTTTACATAGAGAGGACCACCTCGGTAAAAGATTAGTCCTGGAAGCCCTAGAAATAAATAAGAGGACAAATACTATAAACGGCGTAGACGGTGTCATACTTTCAGAAACGTGGAAAGCCATACTGAAATAAAATAAAACTCCAAAACATATGATAATTGAAGTAGCCATTCAAATCAACTTTATGCCTGACGAAGATGGACGCATTTCCATTGAAAATTTGCAGAACAAAAATTCCAACCGCTGGAGCAGATAGCCGAAATCCTCACAATGACGATACTTCTCAGCGATGCAGCATCAAAAATAGAAGATTGCTTATGTACAATCAATACAATATGTATTGTATTTATTATTTACTTATGTACAATATTTTTACCTACCTCTGTAGATTTTTGAACCTTTTTTATTGGTTTTTATAAGGTGGCTTTACCTCTACTATTTTAGAATCATAACAAGAAAATGTGTGAATCGCTTAAATTGCGACACACCTAAATAAACTAAAAAAATTATGTACAATTTTTAGATCGGACTTATAGTAACGGAGAATTTCAAATTTTGGTAATTCCCCTCCTCTAAACTTCTCCACCCACTACCACTTGTTCGATTTCTGCCATTCACGAACTTGATCTTTCTTTTCATATAAAACCGTCATAAATCTCAATTTTGGTAACGATCAAACAAAAATTGCGACCGCTAGAGTTTACAAATAAATATATACATATATATATATATATATATATATATATATATATATATATATATATATATATATTAAAAATAGCTTTAATAAAATATAACATTAATTGTAATAACAAATAACAATAATAGTTGTAACATAATATAATAGCTGCAGTATAATAATTATAATATAGTTCAACAAACAAAAGACAATGTACTATAGAACTCCAAGAAGCAACAACAACACCATATATAAATATAACCTGGTCGAAAACAACAATACAATTATATATATATATATATATATATATATATATATATATATATATATATATTTGTGTGTGTGTGTGTGTGTGTGTGTATGTATAAATATAATTTTGAACGGACCTTATTTTCGTCATTTCCCGGGTAGGGTCGATGGACATCTGAGAAAGTTTTTCTAAAACCGCGCCATGAGTACAAACTCAATAGCTGTTTTCCCTTAAGGAAAATCTGTTAAAACGGTAGTGCATTTGAACGTCTAGAAAAAGGTTTGGATCCCTTTAACTGGAAACTGGTGTTTGCATGGGTAAAGTAGGAATAGACTGGAAAGACAGAAGGTGAATTTGGAATTTTTACAAAAATCAGAGTATACAAATCATTATTAATGAATGTGAAAGGGAGGCTAGAATCAAGAAAGTTCTAAGACAAGGATACCCACAGTCACCTTATCTGTTCAATATGCTTATTGAAGAGGCAATAATAAAAATGATAGAAACAAACGAAGGCATACAGATTAATGGTAAATCCATTCAGTGCATCAGATTTGCAGATGATATTGCGCTGGTGGCAAAGTTCCAAGTAAAGATGAATAGAATGCTGCATGTCCTAAAGGATGCCCTAGATCAGTTTAAACTCAAGATAAATGCTCATAAATCAGAAGTTTTCGTTGTACAGAAGAAAGAACGCCAAGTAAATAAAAATATTAGAATCGAAAACATACTTGAAAAAGTGAAGGAGTATTGTTACATTGGGAGCATGAAGACTATGAAAGTAGTGCTGAAGTCGATAGAAGAATAGCTCTTGCTAAACAAGCCTTTTAAAGCAAAATGAGTATTTAACTAACGAACATATAAGCATGGATACTAAAAAAATGTTTGCTAATTCTTTCTTATGGAGTGTGCTTCTTTACAGGAGCGAAAGTTGGACTCTCCACAAAATGGAATATAATAGATTGAAAGCAATGGAAATGTGGATCCGGCGTACAACCAGTAGACCAACTTGGACTAAAAAGAAATACAACGTGGAAGTTCTAAATAAGAGGAAAAGTCTTATCAAGGCTATGGGAAAAAGGAGAGTGAAATTGCTTGGGCATATCATTAGGCACAACGACTTTAACACGAAATATAATTGAAGTTAAGGTCCTTGGGTTTAAGGGAAGAGGGACGCATAGAAAGTCCTATTCTGAAGACATGATACATCTTATGGATTTCGGTGGGTATATTATTATTATTATTTATTTGAGATGCCGCTACAATGGCGATTCATCTTTTAACATGATAGAAAGTAATTTTATAAAATTAGATAAATATTAAATTTTTTTACAAAACTAAATTTTACAAATGTACAAAATAAGTAGAATGGACAAAACTAAATATAAATTGTTAGTATATTTTCAACGTGAGAAAAAAAAATAACGATAAAAATAAATAAAATAATAAAAACACTATAAAAAGTTAAACTGGAACACTTATATTCTACTTACAGTGCTTGCTATATATAACTTTGATAATGGTAAATAATAGCTTTATATTTCATCAAATAATCAATCCATTATTTCTTAAATACTTAAAAACATCATCTATAAATTGGCTACTGTAGGCTAGTAGTTGCATAAATTTGTGGGCCATGGCTACTAATTTGTGTGCAGTCAGTCAGTATGTGTTTTACAGTCAACGCCCTGTTGCAGTAGCGACATATAGTTCATTTTGTCTGCTCATTAGATATGAATGAGTTAGTCTAGTGTGCTCTGTGCGTAGGCGTGTAAGTACAATTTCTTCTCTTCTAGAGTGTCTATTACTTGAAGTCCAGTTGAACTTTGTTTGATTTAATTTCTCTAAGTTTACTGTCAGTGTTATACCATAAATTATTCCTGTCATTAATTACGAGTTTTCTTATTTCCGAGAAAGCGTCTTGGTGAGGTACGTCCATAAAATCTATTTGTTCAAGTTCAGTTGATTGTTTAGCTGCTTTGTCTACTATATTACTTTGAGATATGCCCACATGGCCGGGCAAACAATAAATAGTAATGTGTTTTTTTTAGTCTATGAATATTGTTAAAAATGTCAATATAAAGGGGATTGGTGGAGTATATGTCTTCAAGTGACTTTATTGAACTTAATGAGTCTGTACAAATGACTATGTCTCTTTTAGTAGTTGTGATGTTCATTAGACTTAAGAGTATAGCGTGTAATTCTGCAGCGTATTATATTGTATTGTAGTCATGTAATTTTTCCCAGTCCCATAGTTTGTTTTGGATGCATCTGTGCATAGTAATATGAATGGATGCAGTGGGTATAGTAATATGAAAAGATCAGCATCTGAAAAAAACACAATGATTGCAACTAAAAGGCGTTGCGTATATGTATTGTATATATATAGTTTTGAAAGGACCTTGTTTTCTTTTTCTCCTAGGTAGACTTGATGCGCGTTCGAAAAACGTTTTCGACAATCGCGTCATGATTACAACCTCCATAACTGATTTCCCTTACGCTTAACCACCTATTAGTCAGCCAGTAATAGAGATTGGCTTTAATGGCGCTGTATCAAGGAAAGAACGTTTTTGTGAAAAGACTATGCTAGAATAAATTTATATTGTTGTTTTGAATTAGTAGCACAAGCTATGAGTATAAGCATTATCTGCGGATAAGCGTGACGAATATATCATGTTTTTCAATAGCTCCAGTGAGTTGTTCAGTAATGATTGTGTTGTAGTTCAATGATTTAAAAACTCCACCCTAGATGGGCAAATTTATAACTAAAAATATTGAATGTATTGATCAAGCACGTAAGTTGAATAGTGCCAGGAAAGATGATGAATAAAACAATTTCTAAGTCAATAAAGGGTATAAAAACTAAGGAAATAGAAATGTTTTCTGATTGGGAATACAAGAATTCTAAAGAACGGGGAAGTGAGTCCCTTTCCATATATTGAGCTCATGCATTATTCTGGATTATATAGATGAGCAGGAATAAATTAGGGACTGTGTAAATTGGAAATGGCTCTATCAGTATCAATAATACATACCCATTCAATAAATTTAATTATTGGAATATTGGCCTCTATCGTAGTGAATTCCAATTAATATTTGAAATCAAGAAAATTATAACATTTAAATATAGGATTAAAATTCGATGAGAACACGCAGTTCAATATTTAATGAAAGACCATAAATAGTGACAGCTGAATTTTCTTGAATTGTTGTTAATAGTAGAAATCGGATTAGGAGGGGGGGGGGAGGCTGGAGGGGGAAATTGAACACTCAAAATATATCCGCTTTATGAGTCGGAATGAAAAATGTTATATAAGGAAATTTAATGTCCTACGATTGTTCTATGCATTGTTCCTGTACCTCAAATACTAACTCGGGTATTTAAATTGCTTTTAGTTTTCGACCTAAAGTAATCCTCTACTCCTATGTTTTCCACAAAAGCTATAAGGCAGAATCCTATTATTCTATCCCTTAATACAACGTGGGGCTCAGGTTAGCCATGCGAGTTAAAGCGTTGGTCTTAATCTCACATTGTAAACCTAGAGTAGCTATTTCGATTCCCGCCTGGGCAATAGGAATTTATTTTGTGACGGAATTCATTAAATAAAATCCTTAGTCCCACCCTGGCTGGAAAAGGGTGGTAACCTGTAGATAACCCATCCCAATTAGCCTTAGTTGCAAAAAGTGGTCGTTAATAAATAATTTAATAATACAACTTGTTGTTTACATTAGCCCAGGAGTGAAGAGGGATGGGGGGGGGTAAAATAATAAATTCAAAATACGTCCGTTATTATGATTCGGTTGGTAAAACGTTTCGCTATATACCTGCTAATGGTAGATTTTTACGTAAATGACCAGACCAGCTTAAATTTCAAGCCTTGTTTTCGTAGGATTCTTAGGAAAGAGAGAACAGGCTTTGCAGCAAGTGAGAAGTATGCTACACCTACGTAGGCCCTGAGTAACGGACTTCTATTTTTCCCAACTGAGATTTGTCAAATATACTTACATGGCAAAATTGGCTAATATTAAGTAAAAGACTTAATTTGGAGAAACTTCAACATATAAAGTAACCAACTAAGCATGCAGTTACATTCTGATATAAATAGGCCTAATGTAAAGTGTTTGGATAATGGAACCTAATTCATCTATCGGACAGGAATTGAGACTAAGGCATAAGGACATAAAATATATGCATTTCAGGTCCAATTTATCATCACCGAGATAATTTTATTGCTTGTAGAGGCTGACCAACAGTTAGGCACGTGAATTCAATGAGGTTCCAACAGAAGGCCTGAGTATTGATTTACTGAGGGCGGTGAGAACTCCAGTTCTGAAGTGGGGGCTAACAATCAATTTTTGAGTCAGGATTGGGGCAAAAGGGATCATTCGTGTAGGGGGAAAAAGGGCCGGAAAAACGTTTCGGTTTGGGAACCTTTGTTGTCTAGCGACAAATCCCTCGGGAGCCTGGAGCTCGGGCAGAGTCGGGCAAATTCGGAGCGGGCCGCCTAGAATGCTAAGGGTTCAGTATCGAGTCAGTAGCCGAGCGAGCCGTGTGTGAAATAGCGGCAGGTTATACTCGCTCCTATAGTCGGCCGTGTCGTCTGCAGCCATGGAGGAGGTTATTATAGATTCGCACGGGCCCGAAAGCTTCACCTCTCTATCTGATGACCAGGACAGGGACAGCATTGAGCCTATTACAGACGACAGAGAAGGTATACATTCACCTGGTCATTGCCCTCTTTTGTATACATTGTCTTCAGACATTTCATTAACCCCGGCTTTACTGAATTCCATATTTATTTCAGTTTGAAGACGTTTTGAAGTCGAATTCATACTCTTGGTGTAGATATTGTGAAATAGAATACATTAGAGATGCGCTAGTCGGGTACTTTTGAGTATGCGAATACAATGTTCCAGTTCTTAGGAAGTATTATATTCCACTTTCTTAAAAAATATGTATTAGACGTTTGCTTGGTCGTATGTGGTTACTGTAGTTTACTCTAAATAAAAGTAACATTCCTGTGATTATGTTATCCATCCAGACGTTACTAATATGCGGGCATTAGTGTACTGTATCCATTGTGACACCTATTAGTCTCGAGAAACGAAAACTACTGGTTCACAACTATTTGGAACACATGTCACATATTATTTTTATATGTCATCTTGTTGCATTGACATTTTCTTGTTAGTAGCAACATATATAATTTGTATTTATGCACTTCAAATCTAGGACTATTAATTCCAAATATTTATCGTGTTAATATTGATGGAAAACATTACTGGGGCTGGTAGCCTTTATTGTTAATGTTCAATTTTATTTTGATTTGCTTATCAAGTAATGTGTTGAAAGGTTCATTATATTTAGGAACATTACACAGAGTTAGCCTAGGTATCCTTTATTATCACAGATTGCAAAACTGATGTTCAATATCTTAACTGTCATGTGAGAGGATTTTCTGGAATGCTGGAAACTTTTTGATCGCGTGTCTAAATATATATTTTAAATATTCATAACTGAAGGACTGCAGTGGAGCTGGATATTCCAAAACAATTAGCCTAGAAATTCTTTGATTTAAAAATCTCAACATTATTTTCATTTATTTATATGGATGTATTATACTGCTTTTCAAACATTACTCTTTAATTAATTCTTGTAGACGTCTCCTGGTTTAGGATAATGAGGGGTGCGGCAAGGATTTGAATTGGGGTGATTACAGGATATATATATATATATATATATATATAAATATATATCAACTATTGCTAAACACTTTTTTTGTATTAAATAGACTAATATATTTAGAAATTTCCATTGATAAATTAAAGAAATTTCAACGTGGATGGGAGGAACTCTCTGGGCCGCTGCCTTGCTTCATCACTGGAAGGAATGGTATTATCATACAGTGAAGTTCATCAGCATAAATTAAGGACCAAAATATTTAGAATATCATCTTCATATCTAAGGGGAGATAACTCCTTCGTATACAAATGTCGCAATTGAATCATTTTCTGCTTTATTTTTGATGTGAAATAAAGAAAAATAAATCACGTGGTTGGATGTGGTGCTGGCGAGGTCAAGGACAGAATAATGTTATATGTAAATACACATTATATCATCTCTGCATACATGATTCAACTATTACAATGCTACGTGACATTGTGTTCAATATAGTTCAATCGATTAGTGTCAAAAAAGTAGTTATTTAATAAAAATTCTGAACATGGTAATAAGTATTAAAATTAGGACATTATAGTGTACATACATTATGCCTATACACGCCCACATATATTGAATTATAATTACCATAATAGGGCGAGAAGAGGAATTTATTCATTAATTCACTCATTCGTGTTCATTTAGATATTGTGTTTTTGGATTTTAAATATGGGTAGTGCTGGCATAATTTCATGTATTGAGATTGACGTTTGTACAAACTATGCAGTTGGGAGCTTGACATGACTCAGGCAGTATAAATATATTTTTAGACTTTTCATGAAAATACTTAGCTAGGTCGTCTCTTAAATTACAATAGTCCGTCACGCAGGGGCTGAGTAAACTAAGCACATTTCCCACGGGAAGGTTTACAAATGATAAATCTACATACTGGTAACACTACCGTGAATGTTAATTGAATAAACAGAAACGGTAATGAGAAATCTTTCAGTCAATTTACAAGTTCATAATTTCTACAACGGAAAGCGGCTGAATTGTAAACAAACAGGCGAGCCAACCTCGCAGCGCTTAATAGATAGACCGGAAAGAAAAGCAGCTGATTCGTTATTTTTAATAATGAATTAGTTCGACGAGAAAAACAGCATCCTGGAAACTGGCGAAATAATGAAATACATCCCACTCCACTTACTAACGAGGTATGAACGGAGTCTATAAGAATAAAACATTCTCTCCTGATAGTCATGCCGCATCTTATAATGCAGTTTAGAGTAATTACCGGCATACTTTTACAGCTTAACGCTATGCAAGGCGAGGAATTGTTCATATAACTTAAAGGATTTTTGAATAGTTTCCACCCTACTCATGAACTGTCTATATACAATAGCTTTAGTTGAGACAACTTTAAACTAGAGGTAGTCGTTCAGGCTCATCTTTGTACAGCTGGATGACAACTCACAGTGCTTCAAAGGGAGCTCATTTGAATCCAATTGGGAGCGTGGTCACCTCATAATAGTGTAATAGGCCCAGATGAGTCCGGTCTGCAAGAGAAGTATACATCTCCATGAATGCAGATGCAGCGGCAGATCTTGCGGCACTCGCCAAGGCTACTTTATACCTTCTAAAATCGTCATTGTACAGCTGTGGTCCAATAAAAAGGAGATCATTTAGGGATTTTTCACCAAGCCCCCTTTCGGAGTCATTAGACAGACACGAATTCAGCGCAGGAAGATTCTTTAGCGAAACTGTGATGTTATATACCATACACTTGGCTTTGAACAAATTCAATGTATTAATTACTTATGGATTTAGTAGGCTTATGGAAATTTTATTAATTCATTTTCCAGCATTTTTACACATTGTCTTGGGAGTGGCAAAATTACAGCAAGTCATAGGAGAGAAGTGACACAACTCATCAGGCAAACTTTTCTCTGCAGTCTTGGAAAAGTACTCCTAGAAACAAATTTCTTCAGGGTTCAGTGGATTTATAAGTGTAATATCCAAGGCTTATTTGAAATCATATTATGAGGTGCCAAAACCGAAAAAGAAAAATTTCTGAAGAATGCTTAGGCCAATGAATTTGTGGCCTAAAAGACTTTTTGGACTATATTAGCAGATTTCCCAGAGGGGAAATCAGCTATTGAGGTCGTACTCATGACGCGATTTTCAAATGTCCATCGATCCTACCCAGGAGATGACGAAAATGAGGTCCGTTCAAAATTATATATTTATTTGCTTGTTAACGCTCTAGCTGTCGCAATTTTTGCTTGATCGTTACCAAACTCGATATTTAAACATTTTATGTAAAAATAAAGGTATGTTCGTTAATGGCTGAAATCGGACCAATGGGAGGGGGTTTAGAGGGGGAATTTTCGACATTTCGAAATATCTCCGTTACTATACGTCGGATCGAAACATTGTATAGTACCAATATTATTAAAAATTAAATTTACTATAAATATTGTTATATACATTTATTCTCTATCATGAATATTGACCGAGATATTTGCATTTTATTGAGCGTAACGGACATGATGAGATCGGCTAACTTCGGGTGTAGTCGTGAGTTTCCGGCTAGCTAGTTCGACCGCTTTAGTAACTGTTCGGCTCTCATGAAATTTCTCTATTCTAAAACTTCACTTGGGAAATCTGCTTAGTTTACGCAGCCCCTGCGTGACGGACGTTTTTAATTTGATTTCAAGTGAAGTGTGAAGACCACGCTTTTAAATGGAAAAGAATATCTAATGATGCAGTCGGGTGATGCGCCATTTTTACTAAATAAATTTAGTATGTATATTAAAGGCAATGTTATGGATCTTCATAAATTAGGTACACTAAGAAAAGACAGGTTCTTGTTGTTCTTCATGTTGGCTTTCATAACTGTTAATGTTTTTATCAATAATATACCAAGTAACGCAACTTTTTATAAAATCAGAAGCATTTTTATCAAATTTCTCTCAAGAGAAACCAATGGAGGTTGTAGTCATAACGTTCGAACCAGCCTTGGAGAGGATGAAAATGCCCGTCACGCATGTGCAGTGTGAACTAAGAAGGTTTCCCATGTGCTGGAATGACATTGGTTATCTCATCTCATCGTCTATTCTCTATTTCTACAGCAGTAAGAAGCCTATGTAAACAGGAATTAAAATGTTAGTTGGAATTGAGATATTTAGTGACTGATGTACTTAAAGTGAAAATCTGATGAGTAGAAGTGGGAGTTTACGAAAGACTAAAACCAAAACAATACACGTAACTTAGTTATTATTGTAGCCAGAAATAACACGTAAAAAACAACAGATGTAGAAAATAAAAATTCCAACTTCATTGATTATATACAAATTTTCGACCAAACGCACAGCAACCAAGATATTTCGAATTTTCGATTATTTCCCCTTCTAAATCCTCCCTCGCCCAAAGCCGATTTAGTACACTACCAAATATAATTTTGAGGTTTCCATGAAACGGTTAAATGTTGAGGGTGGTGTTAATCCAAAAAAACCTTTTAGTTTATAACGTAAAATCTTAATTACGTCGACAGATCAAGATATTTGCATTTGCCACAAAAATTTAAAGTTGGGCTAGTAGTAATATACATACCAAGTTTCATAAAATTCGGTTCAGCCGTTTATGCGTGAAAAGGTAACAAACAAACAAACAAATAAACAAACAAACAAACTAACAAACAGACACGAAAGAAACAAAATGTCGTTATGGTGTCTATGACATGTGAAACGAAAAGTTATCATTGTACAGACAGAGGTTACAATTTTATATATATATGTGTGTGTGTGTGTCTGTTAACACTCTAGCAGTCGTAATTTTTGTTTAATCGTCACCAAACTCGGTATTTAATCGTTCAATATAAAAAGAAAGATAAAGTTCGTTAACGGCTGTAATAGGTCCAGTGGGAGAGGGGGTTTAGAGGAGGATTTTCAAAAATTCAAAATATCTCCGTTACCAAACGTCGAATCTAAAAATTGTAGAAAAGCAATCTTATTGCAAATTAAATTACATATACATGTTTTTATGTACATTTATTCTCTATCTTCAATATTATTTAGATATTTGCAATTTTATTAAGTGCGCGCTGACTACGGTCGAGATGAGATCGGCTAAGGTCGGTTCTATTCGTTTCCACCGAAAGCTAGTTGGGCCGGTTCCGTAACTGTTCGGATCTCGTATGGATATTTCTCTATTCTATAACTTCACGCAGGAAATCTGCTTAGTTTACGCAACCCCTGCGTGACGGACATTTTTTTAAAAAGTGTGACCTCTGTTTGAACATTGATTTTTTTCTCGAAATTTCAAGATACTTTTTCGTTTCACAAGTCATTGACACCATAACTGCATTTTGTTTCTTTCCTATATGTTTGTTACCTATTCACGCATAAATGGCTGACCCGAATTTTATGATTCTTGGTATGTATACTACTACTGACCCAACTTACACTTTAGGCTATATTAATATTCTCTAAGACGAACAGGAGTGGAGGTTATAAGGGAGGCATGAAATTAAAAATAGCGATATTTTGTTCCCATGATATGTACATAACAAAAGTCGGTTATTTTGTTATTTAGAGTAACTTTTGTTATATACACTTTCGTCGTATACCGAAGTGTAAATGTGTAATACGCTAAAAATGATAGCGGGAGTCAATAATTTTAATAGGCACAACAGACTAATCCTAACTAAACAAAACTCGGTATACGAATTAGCACTAACTCCTCCATGACAATAAGCTGTACCAACATTTATAGGGACGCGCAGGAGTAGGGGTTATAAGGGAGGACTGAAATTAAAAATAGCGATATTTCGTTTCCTATGGGGTTTTCGGCAAATTTGCACATAGAAAAAGTTGTTTATTTTGTTATTTAGAGTATCTTTGGATATATTTACTTTTGTGACATAACAAAGTATAAACGAGAAATACATTAAAAACTAAAGCGGGAGCCAACAATTTTATTGGGAACCAACGATTGAACGGAACTTAACAAAACTCGGCATGTGAATTAGCATCAATTCTTCCACGATTATAAGCTATATTAAATTTTTTAGGTTCAAACGGGAGTGGGGGTATAAGAGACGCCTGAAATAAAAATTCACGATATTTCATTTTCTGTTCCAGCCGTTTAGGAGCTCAGTGACATACACACGTACAGTAGCGCGCACGCACACACACACATACACACTTCAAAACTACTTATGGTGTACCAGCCGATTTTTAATAAAATCTGTTTTTAAAATATAAACTTATAAACAGATATTATACCTTCAAATGAATACCTATAAAGGTAAATAACTGCTTCTTTCCCAATTCAAAATTGTTTCTACTAATAGTAAAAAACTAAAGTTATAAGAAAAAATGATCATCTTGCATCGGCCGGGAATCGAACCCGGGTCGCCCGCGTGGCAGGCGAGCATTCTACCACTGAACCACCGATGCTCTGATAAATAGTTTCAAATCAATTGATTATATTGTAAACTACTTGAGTTCTCGTATCTTCAATTGAGATACAGTAATCATCAAGCCAGGCTACAACATTTTTACCCTACATTTAGTCCCCCTAGCGGGTAATGTGGGTTAGGATATGAACCTGGAGAGATCGAAGGCTGTTCAGCAGCGACAAAGGTAAACCAATTTAGAAAAATTATTATTAATAGGTAAGACATTCAGAGGCATTTTCAAATACCAGGTTTAATATTATAATCCGCATTACACGAGGAATTTAATAATGGCGAGAATGTAAATGAAGAGTAATATAATATATTAACTAAAGACGATTCTCATACCACGTGCAACATTCAGGTAAAAAATTTACAAAAATTTCACCAGATCTAAAACTCATGAAAAAAATGAATCAATATGCTTTGGTGATTGGATCTCAATTTGACGTGTATGGTAATTACTGTGTTGACTCGGTGATAGTTCTTGTTTCCAAAGTTACTCCTTGGGATCACCATTGGCCAAAAATTTAGAAAACGACTCACATGCATGCCAATTTAGGCTGGGTTTCTTTCGAAAAACGAGCTGCTGAGGTTGTTCTCATGACAGAATTACCCAATTAGTCATTCAAATCTACGCGAATCATAGTAAACGAGCCCCAAAAACAGCATCAGTTTAAAATTTGACATCTGTTTAGCTAACTAATGGTTTTTCACTTTCTAGCGGCAGAGATATTGTAACCAAGCTTCATTTTTGAACTTATATCGTGATAGAAAGATCAAGTTCCTTAACGGGAGAGTTGGCACAGTTGGAGGGGGACAAGGGTTATTTGTGAGTCGGATGAAAGGATGTTTCGGAGAAAACGGACCGTAAAAATTAATTTTCACTGTGTATATATATATATATATATATATATATATATATATATATATATATCATTGTGAGAACCTCGGCTGTCTGCTCCAGCGGTTGGAATTTTTGTTGTTCTGCAAATTTTCGATGGAAATGCGTCCATCTTCGTCAGGCAATTAATTTAATTTAATTTGAATAGCTACTTCAATCATATGGTCGGGATTTTATTTAATATGGTTTTCCATGTCTCAGAGAGAGTGACACCGTCCACGCCGTTTATCGTATTCGTTCTCTTGTTAATTTCTATAGCTTCTAGGATCAATCTTTTACCGAGATGATCCTCTCTGTGTAAAACTTCGGTCTCATCGAATTTAATTTGGTGAGAACAAATATTGGCGTGTCTAGCTATGGTGGATGTCTTTGTTCTCTGGTGTTTCAGATCAGCCATGGCTGACTCTTGTCGCAGTCTTTTTTCCAGTCTGTCCCACATAAACTTTACATCACATGCAATCACATGGTATCATGTAAACACCACTATCTTGTAAAATTTGGCTGTCTTTTGGACTTTTTAAATATTCACTGACTATTTTGTGGGGTTTAAATACTGTCCGTAAATTATATTTTCGGAGTACTCTTGCCAGTTTTTCTGAAGTCCCGGCTATATAAGGAAGTGTTATATTTCTCAATGGTGTTACTTGAATATTTTCAATATCTTCTTGAACCTTGGTGGTATCAAGTTTCCTCTTAATTAATTCCTCTTAATAATTTTAATCTTAAGCAGCCTCAAATATATATATATATATATATATATAAACAAAGTCTGTTAAAGCAAGAGAACGCATTTCTCACGCGTTTATCTAAAAAAATAAAATATTTAAGTTTGCCTGAAAGCATTGAGGAGTCCTAGTACCCATGTTCTTTAAAGGCTCCCTTGGCTGAGTTGGTAGCGCTCTTTTGTTTGTAACCGAAAGATCTCGTGCTCTTCTCTCGTCGGGAGAGGCTAATACTTTTTTTGTTTCCTAGAATGTTTATTTAATATTAATAAATAAATAAAAAGTTGTTTATTTTAATTATAGGCATTTAAAATAAAGAAAAAGTCTCATATGAAGTCGATATGAAAACTTGCGTAGTGATAGTTTAGATCTGTTGTAAAGTAGTCTTAGTAGAAGTCTGTACCGTCGGTTCACTTCTTGTCGTTTTATTGTGATGTGAGGTTTCCAAGTTAGTCGCTTGTCTAATGTGAGTCCTAGATACCTAATTTGTGATTTTTGAGGAATTAGTGCGTTATTGAGAATAACTGGAGGGCAAATGGAACGTCGGAGGGTAAATGTTACATGGCTTGATTTGCTGCTGTTGACCTTGATTCTCCATTGTGTCACATATGAAAACTTAATTTGAGAACTTACAACCTCAAGCAACAGCCATTTGAGGTCAATGAACTGACATATATCCCTTCTTGCGTTATCAATTTGTATAAGAGAGCAATCGAAGTATATCGTAAGTAAAGTAGACAAAATTAACAGTCTTTGTTTTCAAAAAATTGTATTATAGATGAGTGTACAGCAAGACAGCCTCCAGGGGTTTGATATCCCTAGTGGGAAGGAAAACATTAAGTTGATGAGAAGATTGCGTGATGAAGGAGTGTCGTTAGCCATGAATTGCTCTAGAGTACCAGGGGAAAAAAACCTACTTATGGAATCCACTGCTAATTCCTAAAACGTACAAACCGTAGTAAATATTACATTGAATGCACAATTTCCCTGGATGTCCTGCCAACAATGATAAATAAACTTTATACGTAAATTTCGTTATGTGTAACTAGCTAAGGTACCGGCTAGAACAGCGGGAAATCATTTGAGTCTGATTGATGACGGTATTTTTTTGTCAAGAGTTTAAACAATATTTTTTACAACTTTTGACGGGCTTGAAGATGGTGACATCGCAACGAAAGCACAATGCCAGCTGTACTCGACCAGCAGCCAGTGACTCCACCGACAGGTATGCCAACAGTATCATTTATACTGGCGCTACTAACCCTTTAATATTTTTACATTATCCCTTCTCAGTGTTTAGGGTTTGTACCTGTGTTCCCGGCGTTGCTGGGGAAATGTTAATAATAAAAGTATTAGTTATGTACTTAGTATTATTATTAAGGATTAGTTATGCTCCACTATCCACTATATTTTTATATTACCCGTTTCCTGTGCATGTAGCTTTTTTTATAAAATATTCCTAGAATATTGTATTAACCATATAATTCATAATCATTGAGAGTATTCTGTATTCCGAACCATGTATGAACGGGTTAAAAGACAAATATGTATAATTTTGAACGGGCATCATTTTCGTCATCTCCTGGGCAAGATCGATGGAGATTTGATGAAAATTGGTGAAAATCGGCAATAAGTATATATCAACATTTATAAGAAATTACAGTTTCAATAAGATATGTCGATCTTGCGTACAATAATGGAGATATTTTGAATTTTCGATTCCCCCCCCCCTTGTCAGATTGAATTCGTTAACGAACTTGATCTTTTGTTTTATATGACATGCTTATGTATCGAGTTTGGTAAAGATCAACCGAAATCTGTGTCTACTAGATCGGTACAAGCACATTCGCGCACGTACGCAAGCACACACACACACACACACACACATATATTTATATTATTTAGAACGGGCTTCGTCTCAGGAATGTTTTCGAAAATATCGTCATGATTACAACCTCAATTAGTCCTACCACTTAAAACGTTGGAGTTTGTTAATTGGTGTCCCCTTCTCTGTAGAAAAACATCTCTCCATAATCTGCCGTGACCGAGAAACAGACGAAAAACCGAGCGGTCGAGTTCAACTACAATCACTTCACTTGATCAACTAGTAATGAAAACAAGCCCGTCACGCAGGGGCTGCGTTAACTAAGCAGCTTTCCCACGTGCGCCACGTATTTGCATTTATCTCAAAAGTTTTCTGAAAAACATATTTGGTATTTAGGCTTCAAATAAAGTGATTCATAATATAATAGAATATTTTTAATATGAGATGAGGAGTGGGGCTTTACTGAAGACCAAAAACTAAAAAATGCAAATATCTCAGTTAATAATCAATAACATGATATTGAAAAAATAGACATAACAATATTTATAGAACATTACGTTTGCAATAAGAATGATTCTATACAATATTTCGATCCGACTCATAATAACGAAGATATTAAGAATTTTAGTAATTATCTCCCTCTAAACCCCCCCCCTCCCACTTCTCCGATTTCAGCCGTTAACGAACTTGATCTTTCTTTTTGTATAAAACGATTATATATCAAGTTTGGTGACGATAAAACAAAAATTGCGACTGCTAGAGCGGTAACAGACAAATATATATCTATATATATATATATATATATATATATATATATATATATATATATATATCTATATACACACACACACACATACAAACAGTTTTGAACGGAGCTCATTTTCGTCATTTTCTGGGTAGGATCAATGGACATTTGAAGAAAAGTTTCGAAAAGCACGTCATGAGTACGACCTCAATAGCTGATTTCCCTTAGGGGAAATCTGCTAATACTATACTGACAACGAAAAGGGATGCTTATTAAAAGCCTTTATAGCAGAAATTAAAATTCGACTGAAATACAAAATATTTAAATTAAACGTGAAACTGACCGGTATACTGACTGATCACCGAGGGACTCAGTATTATTGAAATACATTTGGAACGACTCAAGACGACTCTTGAGCAATTGAAAAACTAACTATTCAAACTTACAGACACCTTTATAACTGACCTTTACTGAATAATGAAGTTCTTAGGATGAATACACAATACTGGCCTTTAGACAAATAAATTTTGTTCTCAAAAGTTTTAAAAGAACTTGACCAATTTGCAAAGGGCATTATTTCTCAGTGTCCAACAGATCTGATTTGCTATATCGCTATTATTAATTTCACTATAGTTATTTCATTTTATTTACTTATTTTTTCATTACTTTTTTAAGTTATCCTATTGTTGCATTTATTTATTTTTATTTTGTCTCTTATTTTTTATTTCTATTATTTTATATTATATTTCCCTCACCATTTCCTATAACAATATGTTAACAATACATAAAGAAATACAAGGAAAATCAGTCAGGGAAATACAAGGAAATCAATATGAAAAGATGCAGGGAACGCCCTATTGCGGTATAAAGAGCAAATAATCTGCCCTTTTCCGGGGTTACTCGAGAAGGGATAAAGAAAAAAGTCTGTCTCGCAGGGGCTGCGTAAACTAAGCAGATTTTCCAAGTTTTACAATAGAGAAATTTCACGAGAGTCGAGCAGTTAAGAAAACGGCCGAACTATCTTTTGGCGGGAATGTCATACGTCCGTTAGCCGCCCAGATTTAATAAAAATGCAAATATCTTGGTTAATATTCAATATAGAGAATAAATGTATATAACAATATTTATAGTAAATTTAATTTGCAATAAGATTGATTCTGTACAATTTTTCGATCCGACGTATAGTAACGGAGATATTTCGATTTTTCGAAACTCCTCCCCTCTAAACCCCCCCTCCCATTGGTCCGATTTCAGCCGTTAACGAACTTGATCTTTCTTTTTACATAAAACGACTACATATCGAGTTTGGTAACGATCAAACAAAAATTGCGACCGCTACAGCAGTTACAGACAAATATATATATATATATATATATATATATATATATATATATACAGTTTTGAACGGACCTCATATTCGTCATCTACTAGGTAGGATCGATGGAAATTTGAAGAAGAATTTCGAAAATTCCGTCATGAGTATAACCTCAATAGCTGATTTCCCTTAAGGGAAATCTGCTAATACACTATTTCGTTCACAAAAAACATAATATTATCTTCGTAAGTTGAGACTTTCATAAACCAATATCCAATTATGTTCTATGAGAAACTATAAAAATCCGTCACGCAGGGGCTGCGTAAACTAAGCATATTTCCCACGTGAAGTTTTACAATAAAGAAATCTGCATATTGGTAACACTTACCACCACCCTGAGTAAATACAAACGGTAATGAGAAATCTGTCAGTTAACTTAAATAAGCTCCCAAAGGAAACGGCTTCTGAATTGTAAACAAACTGGTATGCAACCACTCAGAGCTGAACTGATAGATCGACATATTCTTCACGGGAAAGAAAAACAATTACTGAAATATATCGGAATATAACATAATAACTTTATTGCAAACTATTTACTATATCTAGTAATGTAATTTATAATGAATCAGAATAATTTTTATCGCAATCACTCAAATATTAGTAGTTCAAGAACTAAAGAAGGGTTGCGGGGTGTCAACAGAACGTATTTGCATATATCTCACAAAATAGAAGCTTACGCGGGTCTATAAACAATGTTCACCAGAGTCCAACAGTTACTGAAACGGCCGAACAGAACCGACAATAGCAGATTTCATCTCGTCCGTTATCCTTCATACATTTAATAAAAATCCGTCACGAAGGGGCTGCGTAAGCAGATTTCCCTCGTGAAGATTAATAATAGATAAACCTGCATACTGCTAACACAACATCACCGTGAATATTAAGTGAATAAATAAAAACGGTAAGAAGAACATTTTCCCCTGCTCGTGGGAAGCGTCTCAAATGTAAAGGTCTACAAACGGCTCAGCGGAAAGAAAAACAAGAACTGAAACATATCACAACATAACAGAGTCATTTTATTGAAAACTATGTAATAAACCTAGTGATTTAGAATAAATCAGAATACTTTTTATCTCAATCAATCACATTTTAGTAGTCCTCGAATTGTAGTGGGGGGGGGGGGTCAAAATAGCATGGTTGCATATATCTCGTAGAATAAAGGTATGTGGAGAAAAATATTGATAACGATAAAACAAATATATATATATATATATATATATATATATATATATATATATATATATATATATATATATATATATATATGTGTGTGTATATATACACACACACAAAAGTTTGGAACGGACCTGATTTTCATCAATTACTAGGCAGGATCGATGGACATTTGAAAGAAAAACAATTACTGATGTATATCTGAATATAATACATTAACTTTATTGCAAACTATTTACTATATCTAGTACTGCAATTTATAATGAATCAGAATAATTTATATTTTGATAACTCAAATTTTAGTAGTCCAAGAACTAAAGAAGGGGGGGGGGGTGAACAGAACGTATTTGCATATATCTCACAAAGTAAAAGGTTATACGAGTCTAAACCAATTACACGAGAGCCGTTCAGTTACAGAAACGGCCAAATTAATCCGAAATATTACGACCAGAACCGACAATAGCCGACCTCATCTCGTCCGTTATCCACAGACACTTAATTAAAATGAAAATATCTCGGTTAATACTCAAGATATAGAATAACTGTATATAAAAATATTTATAGCAAATGTAATTTGCAATAAGATTGATTATAAACTCTTTTTCGATCCGAATGACGAATTTTCGAAAATCCCACTGGTCCGATTTTACCCATTAACGAAATTGATCTTTCTTTGTACATAAAACGATTAAATACCAAGTTTGGTAACGATCAAACAAAAATTGCGACCGCCGAGCGTTAACAGACAAATATATATATATATATTATAAAGTAGCAACTGTATTTTTACAGCCCTGAAGAAGAGAAAATAAAATTCTCGAAATATCGGCATAAACTAAGATGTTTTTTTCACCAACATTCACCAAACCTCCAAAAAAAACAACACCATATATATATATATATATATATATATATATATATATATATATATATATATATATATAATTTTGAACGGACCTTATTATCGTCATTACCGATGGATCGATGGATATTTGAAGGAATTCTTCAAAAATCGCGTCATGAGTACGACCTCAATAGCTGATTTCCCTTAAGGGTAATCTGCTAAAATGACAGGTAAAACCAACAGAACCTACTTATATAATTAAATCTTGTGGTGGGTATGTTAAGGCTAGGCAGAAGCACAATGATGTACATTTAAAGAGGGCTACTCGTGCTAAGAAGTGGAATACCGTTAGGGTGAGTTGGCAGCAACAGTGAGAGGTGGGCGCTAAAAGGTTCCGTGAAAAAGATAGCCCCGCAATCTTCTTGCAGTGAGATGTGTCGATGACCCCGGCAGGTTTACCCATCAGCAGCTGGTCTCGGATCGATAGACCAGTACTCTTATTTCTACTCAGCCCTTCATCACAGCCTCTTAACTCATTTCCCCGTTGAGGTGTCGTTCAGCTCTATTACAGGTAACCGGAGCCCCCTCCCCCCCCAAAAAAAGAGGAAGTCGGACCGCAGGCATTCCTCCACGACTCCTCCCCTCACCCAACAACACTGAAAGTCCGTCACGCAGGGGCTGCGTAAACTAAGCAGATTTCCCTCGTCAAGATTAACAATAAATAAAACCACATACTGATAACACAACACAACCGTGAATAAATACAAGTGGTAATAAGAAATCTTTCCCAACGGTAACCATCTGAAATGTAAACTAACAGGTCTGCTAACCTCTCACCAGAAAGAAAAACAATTACCGAATTATATCAGAATATAACATATTAATTTTATTGAAAACTATTTGCTACAGCTAGTGCTATAATTTACAATGAATAAGAATAATTTTTATCTCAATCACTAAAAATTTAGTAATCCAAGAATAAAAGAAGGGGAAATAGAACGTATTTGTTTGTATCTCGTATAATAAAGCTTTGTTGAAAACAATATTTGGTATTTAACCTTGTAATGAAGTGGTTCATGATATAACAGCTTATTATTAATATGCCACTAGTAGGAGTGGGGGTTTACTGAAAGCGTAAAACTATAAAGTCCAAATATCTCGGTTAATACTCATTATACGGAAAATATGTATAGAACAATATTTATAGAAAATATAATTTCTAATAAGACTCTTTCTATACAATTATTCGATCCGGCGTATAGTAACGGAGATATTTTGAATTTTCAAAATTCCTTTCCTCTAACCCCCCCCTACCCCTCATCCGATTTCAGCCGCTTACAAACTTGATCTTTCTTTATACATAAAATGACTAAATATGGAGTTTAGTAACGATCAAACAATAATTGCGACCGCTAGAGCGGTAACAGACACACACACACACACACACACACACACACACACACACACACACACACACACACACATATATACACAGTTTTAACGGACAACATTTTCGTCATCTCCTAGGTAGGATCGATGGACATTGGAAGGAAAATTTCGAAAATTGCGACCTTAAGGGAAATCTGCTAATAAAATTACAAAGACGGGAGTACATATAACATGGTGACAAAAAGGTGGAAATCACAAGCAATAATTTACATAGTTTTATTAAAAGCCGATCTCCCTTTCGGGAAATGGGCTATTGAGGTTGTACTCATTACGCGATTTTCGAAAAATATCTTCAAATTTTAGAGTGGGAAGGAGAAAAAAGAAGGAAAAAAGGGGCCGTGCGTGTGTCTGCGATTTCCGATGATTGGGGAACTCAAAAACTGTCTGAAGAGTGTTGGGCATTGATGACCCTGATGTTTTTGGCCCAAAATCAAACACAAAACAAACATTCAGTAAACCGCCAGTTTCAGCAACACCGGTTAAGAATAAGCTAATATATCATGAACCTCATGCAAACACATCCCCCCCCCGTCTTTTTTTCTTGGATTACTAAAGTAGAGTGATTCATTATAAATTACAGTACTAGATATAATAAATAATTTTCAATAAAATTAATATGTTTTGTTCAGATATATTTCAGTATGTGCTTTTCTTTCCGATCAAGTATATTTCTATTTATCTTTTCAGCTTTGAGAGGTTGGCTGACCTACTGTTTACAACGTGCCCAGCCACCATCTTTCTGCTTTACAAAAAGCTCAGCCACCCTCTTTCTGCTTTACAAAAAGCTCAGCCACCCTCTTTCTCCTGGACAAAAAGCTCAGCTACCCTCTTTCTCCTGGACAAAAAGCTCAGCTACCAGCTTTCTGCTGGACAAAAGGCTCAGTCACCAGCTTTCTGCTGGGTTAAAAGCTCAGCCACCCTCTTTCTCCTGGACAAAAAGCTCAGTCACCAGCTTTATGCTGGACAAAAGGCTCAGCCACCCTCTTTCTGCTGGACAAAAAGCTCAGTCACCAGCTTTCTGCTGGGTTAAAAGCTCAGCCACCCTCTTTCTGCTGGACAAAAAGATCAGCTATTGAGGTTGTACTCATTACGCGATTTTCGAAAAATATCTTCAAATGTTCATCGATCCCACCCAGGTTTTACTGTTAACACTCTAGCGGAAGCAATTTTTGTTTGATCGTTACCAAACTCGATATTTAAAGATTTTCTGCAAAACTAATGATCGCGTTCGTTCATGGCCGAAATTAGGACCAGTGGGTGACCGAAGACGGATTGCGAAAATTTAAAATACCTCCATTATACGTCGGATTGAAGCAATGTACAGAACTTATCTTATTTAACAATACCTTTTTTCTCCATCTTGAAGTTTGCGTTTTTTAGTTTTCAGTCTCTAGTAAACCTCACTACTTTTAGGCAGGGGGAATCAGAAATTCAAACTGTCTCAATTATTAGCAGATTTCCCTTAAGGTAATAAGCTATTGAGGTCATACTCATGACACGATTTTCGATTTCTTTCCACAAATGCCCATCGATCCTGCCTAGGAGATGAAAAAATCTAGTAAGAGGTCCGTTGATAATCTATATATATATATATATATATATATATATATATATATATATATATATATATATATATATATATATCTGTGCAAAATTCAGAATATCTCCATTATTATAAATTGGAACGAAAAATTGGTTAGAACCAATATTATTAAGCATTTATTGTTCTATATATTTTGTTACATACATGCTCTCTCTATATTCAGTATTAGTCGAAATATATATATATTTTTTAGATTTCAGCATTCAGTAAACGCTACACGAGCTGAGCGAGTCGGTGCTGCTGATTTGGGTTCCGGGGCACCGTAGGGTTCCCGGTAATGAGAGGGCTGATAGAGAAGCCAATTTCGGCCACACCTTGGCGTCATTCACTCCAATTCCTCTCACTCCAAATGAAATTTCGGCACCTCTAATTAAAGACATCAACAGGAGCTGGAGGGACTTGTGGGAGGAGTCCGAATGCAGCAAGTTGAAAATGGTCAAGAACGACCTTGCGGCATGGGAGTCATCATCGAGACACCAACGTGGGGAGGAGGTCCTGATACGCAGACTCCGGCATGGCCACACAAGACTGACACATCTCCACCTAATTAAAGGCAGGAACGCTCCCTGCTGTGCGGTGGGTCGTAAAATCCTCTCAGGCAGGCACATCTTCGAGCAGTGCAAGAAATATAAAGGAATCGTTGCTCACCTCGGTATTGCAAAGAACCTCGGCGACGCACTGGCTGACTGTAGAGCGGTCATTGACAGGGTAATAATGTTTCTCCTCCTATCAGGCCACTCCAGCCACATATAGCTATGGGATCTTTTCTTTTAATGTTATTTTAAGAGTCTTAATGTTAATGTTTATTTTAATGGATTTAATTTTAATATTTATTTTTATAGTTCTAATGTTGTTGTTATTTTAATGGTTGTGATTTTAATATTTATATTCATAAGCTTTAAATTTAATGTTTATTTTAATGATTCCATTTAATAGTTTATTTGAAATGTAGTTTTTAAATTTTTTTAAGTCTTCCTAATCACATTGTTTGATTTAATAGTCCATAGGTTTAGTCTAATTAATAATAGCATTCTTCTTAGTATTTTTTTATATAGCTTGTTTGAAAATTTATTTTGTCTTTAATAGTTGAATTGGATTCTGTGATACCGGTACGTAGGTTTAAAGGCACACGTCCGAGAACACCCCTCCCCCTCTTACCACCACCCAAAAAAAAGTGGGAAGGAGAAAAAAGAAGGAAAAAAGGGGGCGTGCGTGTGTCTGCGATTTCCGATGATTGGGGAACTCAAAAACTGTCTGAAGAGTGTTGGGCATTGATGACCCTGATGTTTTTGGCCCAAAATCAAACACAAAACAAACATTCAGTAAACCGCCAGTTTCAGCAACACCGGTTAAGAATAAGCTAATATATCATGAACCTCATGCAAACACATCCCCCCCCCGTCTTTTTTTCTTGGATTACTAAAGTTGAGTAATTCATTATAAATTACAGTACTATATATAATAAATAATTTTCAATAAAATTAATATATTTGCTTCAGATATATTTCAGTATGTGTTATTCTTTCCGATCAAGTATATTTCTATTTATCTTTTCAGCTTTGAGAGGTTGGCTGACCTACTGTTTACAATGTGCTCAGCCACCATCTCTCTGCTTTAAAAAAAGCTCAGTTACCCTCTTTCTGCTGGACTAAATGCTCAGTCTCCAGCTTTATGCTGGGTTAAAAGCTCAGCCACCAGCTTTCTGCTGTTCAAAAAGCTCAGCTACCAATTTTCTGCAGAACAAAAAGCTCAGCCACTAACTTTCTGCATGGACAAAAAGCTTAGCCACTAATTTTCTGTTGGACAAAAAGCTCAGCTACCAGCTTTCTGCTGGGTTATAAGCTCAGCCACCAGCTTTCTGCTGTTCAAAAAGCTCAGCTACCAATTTTCTGCAGAACAAAAAGCTCAGCCACTAACTTTCTGCATGGACAAAAAGCTCAGCCACTAATTTTCTGTTGGACAAAAAGCTCAGCTACCAGCTTTCTGCTGGGTTATAAGCTCAGCCACCAGCTTTCTGCTGTTCAAAAAGCTCAGCTACCAATTTTCTGCAGAACAAAAAGCTCAGCCACCATCTTTCTGCTTTACAAAAAGCTCAGCCACCAGCTTTCTGCTGGGTTAAAAGCTCAGCTACCAGCTTTCTGCTGGATTATAAGCTCAGCCACCAGCTTTTTGCTGTTCAAAAAGCTCAGCTACCAATTTTCTGCTGAACAAAAAGCTCAGCCACTAACTTTCTGCTGGACAAAAAGCTCAGCCACGAACTTTCGGCTGGACAAAAAGCTCAGCTACCAGCTTTCTGCTGGGTTATAAGCTCAGCCACCAGCTTTCTGCTGTTCAAAAAGCTCAGCTACAAATTTTCTGCAGAACAAAAAGCTCAGCCACTAACTTTCTGCATGGACAAAAAGCTCAGCCACTAATTTTCTGTTGGACAAAAAGCTCAGCTACCAGCTTTCTGCTGGGTTATAAGCCCAGATAAGATACTTCTGGCGATCATTCTTGCTTCTGTTTTAATATAATATTTGACCTTAATTCAATATTTTTGAAAAAGCATGGCACATAATCTCCCAATGACAATTCGTAATAATATAAGATAATATTAGTTCATTCTTTAGCTGTCCTTTCAATTTCATGTTACTGTCATATAAATAGTATTGAGATTGACCAATATTTCATTTCAATTGAAAGCTTGTGACAGTCTTGACAAATTAGCTCAGTGATATATAGCTATTTTGTACTGAAGTGGTGGAGTGGGGAACGTGAAGGCCAAGTGGGTAAATATTCTCCTAAATGGCCATCCTTTTCGCTACTGGGGCTGGACAGGGGCCATGACTATTTTAGTACCAAGCCAGAAATAGCTTGTACTCACAGGTATACACCTGGAAATTCCCTCTGTGTCCGAGCTACATTTATTCTTCCAGGCAAAGTGCATCATTTTTGGATTTGGGATGGTTATAAAGGTTTGATGTATGTATAGTGATGATAGTGTGCAAATGATCGTAACCGTGATTCTGGTTGCTGATGCTGCTCAACTGTAAAACGGGTAGGATTACACCTATGTATCTCACAGATATCACATATAGTACATATTTTTCACACATTTAAGCATAGTGATTCCTCATCTTTCTTCTGGGACATTCACGTCCTTAACCTTCAATAGTTTGCTTCCAATATTAGAAATGCTTTTAAACCAGAGTTTTATTCATAGGATTTTAAAATGGCTGCAATGTTAATGGAAATCTCTTTCGTGTGGGGTAAACAACACCTCCTTCACAAGTAGATTGTTCATAGAGATTTCGTTATCGCCGTTTGCTCAATTTTTGTGACTCACACAAACATTACTGCCTCCACCCCGATACAGGATACACACACCCACACGCATATATATATATATATATATATATATATATATATATATATATATATATATGACAAATTGAACGGATTTTATTTTTTCCTTATCTCCTAGGCAGGATCGAGAAATCACATCATGTGTTCAACCTCAATAGTTGATAAAATGTGAAACCCAATTGCATCATTGACAATAGTAATAAATGTTTCGTTTCGAGAAGTTAGGTTACATTAGATGCAAACGAGAAAAATGTGCTTGCTGAGGAGACTCGTTAACGTTTATAGTATCCTTCCACCATCTCTTTCAGGAACCCTTTGAATAGGTGGTAACTATAGACCAGATTTGCATGTAATTGTGTGCTTTGTTCGTATTCTTATTGACGGAACGAAGAACTTTAATTTTAGCCTGAAAAGATGAAAAGAATGAGATAAAACATTCAAGAGACGGCATGCCGAAAGAAAATGCCCTTTCAGTTTCAAATTAAAAGATTGAAACCCTGTTAAGAATAGTCTCGCATCAGAGAATTGAATTAGTCACGCAGGGGTTGCGTGCACTTAGCAGGTTGCCACAAACTAGACAACTCATCTCCCTATGCATTTTTTAGCAGAATTCCCTTAAGGGAAATCAGCTAGTGAGGTCGTACTCATGACGGGATTTTCGAAATTTTTCTTCAAATGTCCATCGATCCTACCTAGGAAATGACGAAAATGAGGTCCGTTCAAAACTGTATATATATATATATATATATATATATATATATATATATATATATATATATATATTAGAATAAAGAGAGCATTTTTGATTTATAATTCAGCTTCAGGTAACTCTAGCTCTAGCGGACGCAATTTTTGTTTGATCCTTCCCAAACTCGATATTTAGTCGTTTTATGTAAAAAGAAAGATCAAGTTTGTTAACGGACCAGGGGGAGGGGGGGGTTGAGAGGAGGAGAATTTTGAAAATTCAAAATATCTCCGTTACTATAAGTCAGATCGAAAAAGTGTATAAAATAAATCTTATTGCAAATTAAATGTACTATTAATATTGTTATATACATTTATTCTCTATCTTGAATATTAACCGAGATATTTGCATTTTTCAGTTTTCAGCCTTCAGTAAACCTCCACTACTACTAGTGTTACATAAACAATAATCTGTTATATAGTAAACCACATTATTCGAAGCCGGAATACCAAATATTGTTTTCGTTGGACCTTTACTTTGTGAGATATCTGCAAATACGTTCTGTTGACCCCCCCCCCGCACTTTAGTTTTTGGATTACAGTAGAACCCCTCTCATATCCGTCACCCACGGGACCGGAGCAAGGTCGGTACACAAAAAAGGTCGGATAATCCGAGGAACAACAGAAAGTGAATAAAAACACACAGAAACGAGTAATGTACATATTTATTATACAATATTTAATGTAAAATATTCGTACATTACAAATTCATTTAAAAAAATCGGTTATATTTTTTTGTCTTAAGGAAGTTAACCTTGCTTTAGCAGAGGTATCCCTCCACTTTTTAATGCACATCACATCCATGGGTGTTGCGTTTGGATGCTGCTCAATTTCGAAAGCCTCTTTAGCTGCCGTATGACTGATCTTTTCAGGCTCTTGTTTTACGTCGTCCATTTCATTTTCCTCCATTTCACCTTTAAGAACTGCAGCTACGATTTGATCGTCGGCAAGCTCCTCGTTGGTGACCTCAGCCATGTCTTCTTGTTGAATCAAGGCTGTCACATGAGGGGGTAGAAACATTGCTTTAATGTTTCCCATTTTCAGTTCATTTTCAGATGGATGTCTGGGAGATTGTGGAGAAGCAAGACTGCATTGAGTGACAGATTTTTCATTTTCATGTGTTTTTCTACATCTGATACGAAATTTTCAAAATCCCCTTTTTAAACAAAGAACTGTCCATCCAAGCCGAATTTTGATGTTGATAATAAACAGACAGCGATGCCATATTCAGATTCTGGAATGCTCTGGGCTTTTTAGATTTCCCTATGACAAACAATTGCATTTTGTGGTTGTCACTTGCATTACTACATGCTAATATATACCCAGAGAGCGTCATCTAGCACATCAAATTTAGGCTTTTTGAGCGCCTTTCTATTTTTTAATGCTTCTTCCCCTTCCACTGTCTATGCAGTAGGATTCAATATTTCTTCTGTTTTTCTTCCAGTCTTCAATTGTTGTGACGCCTATTCCTAATTCACAAGATAATTTTTGAACTGACTCACCATTGTCCAACCCCTGAAGAACTTCCAACTTCTTCTGAAGCGTGCATACTGTACGTTTGCGATTTGTTGGGTAGCCATAATCACCGTAAAACTCGCGATAACAACAACTAAATTACAACTTAAAATTAACAAATAGGAACACGGTTTAACAACAATATGCAATGCGTCACGAGCGAGCAGGTGTAAAACTGGACCGATGGATATCTTCTCCGCGCTTGCCACTGAGATTCACAGAATCTTACTTCCCAGAAAAGTGACGGATAATCCGAGGAGTCGGTTAATGCGAGGTCGGATATGAGGGGTTCTACTGTACTAAAATTAATTAAAGCACTAGCTTTAGTAAATAGTTTTCAATAAAATTAATATGTTACATTCAGATATATTTCATTAATTGTTTGTATTTCCGGTCTATCTATGCACCGCTTCGAGGCTGGCCGGCCTGTTTGTTTACAATTCAGCCGCTTTCTGTTGTAGAGATTATTAATTGTAAGTTTACTGAGCATTCAGGGTAGTATATATATTTGTCTATTGTAAACCTTCGCGTGGAAAATCTGCTTAGTTTACGCAGCCCCTGAGTGACGGACTTTAATTAAAAATCCGATAAGTTGAAGTTGGGGTTTCCTGGAGCCCGAAAACATGAAATTACGAATAACTCGCTTTATATTTGAGCTATAGAACGACAATAGTAAAGCATAAATTGGTACGTAAATTACTACTAACCCAATGTAGACTATAGTGGTAGACGTAAGTTTTAAATTATAATAAAAGTAAATACGCAAACTGGAAATGTAAATAGAAAGGACTTAATGAATACAACTCACAATTATTTACTAAAAATTTTACTTTAGTTACTAGACATACAGGTATAAACTCTGAATACTGAGTCAGGAAAATGTAAAAATATTGCGCATAGTAAAGCCTTACCAACCAAATACCGTCATTATTCAGCCTCTAATGATTTCCCTAGTGAAGCCGAGTAGCCTTAGGTAGTATGTGAGTGTGTGTGTGTGCGTGCGTGTGTGTGCGTGCGTGTGTGTGCGTGTGTGCTGCGTGTGTGTGCGTGCGTGTGTGTGCGTGCGTGTGTGTGCGTGCGTGCGTGTGTGTGCGTGTGTACTGCGTGTGCATGCGTGTGTGTGCGTGCGTGCGTGTGTGTGCGTGTGTGCTGCGTGTGCATGCGTGTGTGTGCGTGCGTGTGTGTGCGTGCGTGTGTGTGCGTGCGTGTGTGTGCGTGTGTGCTGTGTGTGCATGCGTGCGTGTGTGTGTGTGTGCGTGTGTTTGTGTGCGTGCGTGCGTGCGTGTGTGTGTATGTGTGTGTGTGTGTGTGTGTGTGTGCGTGTGTGTGTGTGAGGAAGAAAGAGAATTTAAACTCTACTCTATAAATTTCAAGTTCATTCAAATTCACAGGTGCCTCAGGTTAAAAATAATGTTTTCATAATAATAAAATAATGCTTTGTAAATAAACCTGATATGAGCACCTCGTTACTCTTTCCAATGGGCGTAAATAAGGCCAGGATAAGTTTATAATTGTCAAAGTCTTCAAGAAATAATAAAACCTTAAAAAGGAGCCATAAATAATGGTTTGAATAACATTTTTTTTACGTGAAAAATAGATATGTTCATAAAGAAAAATCTGTCTTTAACCAATAATTCTGGGGAAAAAAATATAACACTGCTTTTAAATGATTGCTTTTCTCAACCAGCATTGGAATGGTTAAACGATATTAATATTCTCATAATGATACATCAAGTTGCTCAATCCCTGCCATAAGTTGCAGTACTTTTTATTGCCCAAAAAATATAATTTATTAGCGTTCACTTAATGTGAAAGGGAATTATTGAGAAGGGATATATTGTATCGAGAGGGTTACCACCCTGTATGGATAAGACTGAGGTAATTCACTAATTAAATTCCTGAAATCCTACTCAAGAATAGAATCCACCATCTAGGTAGTTATCTAGGTTTACCAAAGTATGAATCTCAATAGTTAGTTTCCCTTAAGTGAAATTTACTCTCAAGACATAAGTCAGAAATTAAATTGCTTTTTAGCAGATTTCTGGTGAGAGAAATCAGGTATTGAGGTTGCACTTATATCACGATACTCGAAAATTAGATCAACTCCAAACTATATATATAATATACTAGCTCAGATACCCGGCTTCGCCCAGGAATTCATTTGAGGCTGAATGGTGATGGTATTTTTTTGGCAAGGCTTTACTTTGGACAATATTTTGACATTTACCCGTCCCAGTGTTTAGGGTTTATACCCGTTTTTGCTGTGGACTTGTTAATAATAAAATTAATTTTTTATGTAAGACTAAATTCCTTGCTTCAAATATTCTTCCCGAAAAAATGTATAAAACAAAATTTACTCTAAATAACAAAATAAACTACTTTATTTAAAATTTAATATAGCTTATAATCATGGAAGAATTATTGCTAATTGACATACCAAGTTTTGTTAAGTTCGGTTCAATCGTTAGTGCCCAATAAAATTGTTGGCACCCGCTAAAGTTTTAATGTATATCTCATTTATACTTTGTTATAAGACAAAAGTTAATATCACAAAAATTACTTTAAATAAAAAAATAAAGTACTCTGGTCATGTGCGTATTTGCAGAAAACGAAATACCACTATTTTTAAATTCAGGCCTCCCTTACAACCCCCACTCCTGCCCGTCCCTAGGAATGTTGGTATGGCTTATTATAATGGAGGCGTTAGTGCTAGTACACATACCGAGTTTTATTTAGTTCGGTTGAGTCTTTTGTGCCAAATAAAATTGTTCACTTCCGCTATAGATTTTGGCGTATATCTCGTTTATAATTCGTTATAAGAAAAAAGTGTATATAACAAAAATTACTCTCAATAACAAAATAAACAACTTTTGTTATGTTCATAATTGCCGAAAAACCAATAGGAAACGAAATATCGCTATTTTTAATTTCAGGCTTCCCTTATAACCCCCACTCCTTTTCGTCTTAGAGAATATTAATATAGCCCACTCCTGTGTTAGAATAAAGAGAGCATTTTTGATTTAGAATTTAGCTTCAGGTAACCTCCTTGATTTTTAACTTAAAATAACTGAGTCACTTAAGACCTCGAGATCCAACTTGTACTACGATACCTATTTGCATATCCAATAGACACCAGCCTTTGCTGACGAAGAATCCCAAGTAGAAGTAGAAGCGTTCTGATTAAACGTTTTATTTAGCAAATACCCAACAATTCTCTATAAATATTCAATGAAGTTTTATTGGTGCTCAGGTTAGCCATGTGAATTTGTGAACTTATTTTCACGGTAAACCTAGAGTCGTGAGTTTTATTCTCACTTGGCAATAGGAATTTATTTAGTGGTGAACTCATTAAATAAAATGCTTAGTACCGCCCAGGGTAGAAAATGGTGGTAACCTATATATAACCCGACCCAATTAGCCGTAGCAACACAAAGTAGACGTTAATAAATAATATAAAGTTCAATTTGTGCTGTGCGGAAGTAGTGAATGAGTTGGTGAGGTGGAAAAGTTTCTATTTCTACGGGGGAACGGGAATATTGCCAGAGGCAAGTCACTCACTGCGACATTTCAATTATTTCTACGAATGAAACTACTCACTTATGATCTAATTGATGATGCCCGTATTAACAAAGTTAGAATTCAGAACATTCAAGAGGAAATCTAACTGTTCCATTACAGCTTCTGCAGTATTTGGAAATTAATTATATTTCTTGATCAAAACTTTAACCAATTTTTTTTATGTTCAATTTGAATGAACATTTAATTTTTAATCAATCTCTACAGTTTACAGCATATGTTAGCAACCACCGGCCAGCTAGACATTTTGTAAAACCCAATTAAACAAAAATATTACACTACTTACTCCAAATGAGGAAGAAGAGAAGAGATTTGTGCGTTTGGAAGTACTTATAAATGCGAACAGTTCTTTTCAATGATGAAAGTTAATAAATCAAAAAATCCTTTAAAGCTGACTGACGATAATTTGGAAAATTCTTTACGTCTTTCTATGAGTGGAATTAATCCAAACACCGATGGATTAGTTTCCCGAATTCAAGCTCATTGATTTTGGTGTCGCTATTTAACTTTCGTTGTTTGTAATAATTCCAAATTTAACGATTTAATTATAATGTTGTACCTATTTTTTTCATTTCATTTTGTTATTTTAATAAATTGTATTATAATTACATTGTCCTTATAATTTAACTTAACGTTATAATATTAACATATGTCATGTCTGATATCTATCGTTAAAAATTATGAACACTACTTTAAAATGCCCGCAACATGTCAAAGGTTGCCCATACCTGGTTTACAGATTAACTATCTACTTTCGTATACCATTTTTATTAATATTCGCATGAATTATTATTGAATTTACATAAACTTAGCAATTTAAATAGTTTACAACTAGTAATTTGGATGTATCTAAATATACTAATATGGAATCATTGAATCTATACAGAAGAAAAAAACATAAATTAGAAAATTGTTTCTGGTTTAGCTAATTCCTAGCTCGCCAAACAGACAGTTCAATTGTGTAAGAAAAAAGCGAGGTGTGGAGCATGTTCTGGTGAAGTAGTAGTAGTCGATAAACTGAAAGTAGAATTATCACAATCCAAGACATATAGAATGGTGTAAATAATATAAACTAAATCAGGCAAACAATAGTAATCAAATGATGACATGATTTGCCCTTCACAAACAAACTGATAAACTCCAACTGTTGCGTAATCATAAAAAAAAACCTCTTTCAGTGTCATTAAATCCTACTAAAGATTTCTTGATGATTACTATCGATGTTATGAATAGGAGATATATACATTTATATAAACTCTACTTATAGGAAACTCACTGGCAGTTCTATATGTCACATGAAATGGGTGTTGAAATTAGGTTTATTTAACGAAAGAGAGTGTGGAACCAGGTCTGTAAGTTTTGCCTAAGGTTTCTTTTAAAACAGACTGGCTGGATGGTGCCTTGCAAATTGTAGCGGTGCCTGCAGGAACTAGAACAGGAGTGTGGATAGTAAAATTGTCTCGTCAATTAGAGTGGGATGTAGTTATTTTTTTAATCCATAAATTCGATTTACATTGAATTATATCCCTGGTAGGTTTAAAATGCCTCGTAAGTTATTGTTCCACATTTTTTTTAATGTGTATATTTGGAAAAACATATTGGAAATGTGTAAAGGGGTTGTGATTGGAAGCACTTACCAAAGGATGTTCTATTATTATTTATATAGGAGATGATGAGGAATGATAATTGTTTGAGATTTTTTGGGGAGCCGAGGTTGTAATGTATTGTATATTTTATTTAGTTGTGAATTTGCCTACCTGAACATATTTTCCAAATCAATTTGTAAATACAATTTTTTTAGTGAAGACAGCAGATGTTCGAATGGAGTAGTGACAATTATGGAAGGGATTGTTAACTTAAACTTTTTCATCGGTACTTGGTTCTGAGAATTACCTATCAGTTTCCCCACGTTTTTCAACAATGCTTTGAGAATAACTATTTGTTTGTATGAGATGAAGGGAGTAAACATTTCTGAAAATGTTTTCCATTTTGGGTTTCTGTAAGGCTGTGATAAGTTTTGGAGTTTCTGTTTTGGAGTAATGATATTTCATTGACGAGGTAATAGTATGAAATCCTTTACACACAACCATGACACACACCAGACATAGACATAAAACATATGGAGTAGTTATTTATTATAAATTTTAAAACCACAAGACGTTTTGAAAAATCCAATTAAACAAAAATATTAGACTACTTACTCCAAATGAGGAATATGAGGTGAGATTTGTGCGTTTGGCAGTACTTATAAATGGGAGCAGGTCTTATAAATGATGAAAGTTAATAAATCAGAACATCGTACAAGGCTGACTAACGATCATTTGGAATATTCTTTAACTCTTTATATCAGTGGAATTAATCCAAACATCGATGGATTAGTTTCCCAAATTCAATCTCAAGTGTCTCATTGATTTCGGTGTCGCTATTTAACTTTCGTTGTTTGTAATAATTCCAATTTTTACGATTTAATTATAATGTTGTACTTTATTTTTTTTCATTTCATTTTGTTATTTTATTAAATTTCATTATAAATAATTACATTGTCGTATAATTTCATGTCTGATATCTATCGTTAAAAATTATTAACACTACTTTAAAAAGCACTGCTTAGAAGAGGCCTGCGAACGCATTTGCACACTAAAGTTTGGCCCACAACATGTCAAAGGTTAACCATACCTGGTTTAAGGTAATTCCATATATTAGAGGGCATAGAGGAAAACAAGGGCTAAAAGGCAATTTTTCGTATGAAGTATGAAACATCCCTTGGATTTCTCTTAAGGGGAATGTGCTAAAATAATGAAATGATTTCCTGATCTATTGCTATAGACCAACGTTCAGAGTTGATTAACCCATAAGAAATATAATGGAAATATCAGCCGTTTAATTAGACAAATGTCGCAGAATATTAAGGAATGATAGAGAAAGAATGCGGTGGACTGATGAAAACAATAACACAGGCGGAGTCTCATTTGTATCAGTCTATTTTTATACCCTGCCACAGTTCTAGCCCCAAATATTAGACAGTGACAAAGTAGTGCCTGGAGCAAGCTCTTCTTACTCCATTCATATTCAGTCTCACAATAAAAGTTTTGATTCCTATCTTGTATTAAATTCGATTTTACAGGATTTTCTCGGGGATATAAGTTTTCCGAGGTCTTCCTCATTATGGATTCTCTCTCTCTCTCTCTCTCTCTCTCTCTCTCTCTCTCTCTCTCTCTCTCTCTCTCTCTCTCTCTCTCTCTCTCTCTGTCTCTCTCTCTCTCTCTCTCTCTCTCTCTCTCTCTCTCTCTCTCTCTCTCTCTCTCTCTCTCTCTCTCTCTCTCTCTCTCTCTCTCTCTCTCTCTCTCTCTCTCGTCTCTCTATCACTCGTCTCTCTCTCTCTCTCTCTCGTCTCCTCTCTCCCTCCTCTCTCTCTCTCTCCATCTCTCTCTCCATCTCTCTCTCTCCTCTCCTCTCACTTCCTCTCTCTCATCTCTCTCTCTCTCTTCTCTCTCTCTCTCTCTCTCTCTCCACGCACACACGCACGCACGTGCAAAATTCAAATCTCTCGGTTAATATTGATGGTAGAGAAAAAACATATAAATCACCATTTTTAAGTACTTAATAACTCGAATAATCGAAAAACTCCTCTTCTTAAACACCTATCTCCAACTGCTCCGATTTCAGTCATTATCGAATTTTATTTTTAATTTTACATACAACTTTCTTTTGCGTACTATGGCTAATTGGGACTGGTTATCTACAGGTTATCACACTTTTCTACCGAGGGTGGGACTAAGGATTTTACTTAAAGAGTCCGTCGCTAAATAAATTCCTATTTCCCAGGTGGGCATCAAACCCGTCGCTCTAGGTTTACCACATGAGATTTACCGACGCCTTAACTCACACAGCTAATCTAAGTCCCTTAATTTTACAATAAAACATTTTTTTCCCGCCTGGGCAATAGGAATTTATTTAGTTACTAACTCGTTAAATAAAATCCTTAGTCCCACCTTGGCTAGAAAAGGGTGGTAATCTGTAGGTAAACCGTCCCGTGTAGCCAGAGTAGCATCTGGTGGACTTAAATAAATAACAACAATAATATGAAACGTTTAAATATCGAGTTTAGTTAATTAGTTAAATAACATAAAATAATTGATACCGCTAGAGAGATAACAGACAAATATATATATATATATATATATATATATATATATATATACTAGCTCAGAAACCCGGCTTCGCTCGGGAATTCATTTGAGGCTGAATGTTGATGGTATTTTTTTGGCAAGGCTTTATTTTGCACAATATTTTGACATTTACCCGTCCCAGTGTTTAGGGTTAATACCCGTCGTTTCTGTGGGTTTGTTAATAATAAAATTAATTTTTTATGTAAAACTTCACTGTCCTCCATATTGTCATATTTCCCGCTTCCTGTGCATTATGCATAGATTTGAATTATTAAGGACTAAATATTAACATACATTTGAATTAATTTTTCAAGGTGAGGTACCTGGTAGTTCATATTGAAAAGAATTCTTGAGCAAATTTTTCTAAATAACAAAATAAACAACTTTTGTTATGTGCATATTTGCCGAAACTACAATAGGAAACGAAATATCACTATTATTATTTTCAGGCCTCCCTTATAAACCCCACTCCTGCCTGTCCCTAGAAATAGTATGGCTTTTTATAAGGAAGGCGTTAGAGCTAATACACATACTGAGTGTTTTATTTAGTTCGGTTGAGTCTTTTGTGCCAAATAAAATTTTTCACTTCCGCTATAATTTTTAGCGTATATCTCGTTTATAATTCGGTATACGAAAAAAGTGTATATAACAAAAGTTACTCTAAATAGCAAAATAAACAACTTTTGTTGTGTTTATATTTGCCGATAAACCAATAGGAAACGAAATATCGCTATTTTTAATTTCTGGCTTCCCTTAAAACCCCCACTCCTGCCCGTCCCTAGAAATGTTGTTATGGCTTCTTATAATGAAAGCCTTAGTGCTAATACACATACCAAGTTTTATTTATTTCGGTTGGGTCTTTTGTCCCAAATAATATTGTTGACTCCCGCTATAGTCATAAGCGTATAACTCATTTAAACTTCGGAATACGATGAAAGTGTTTATGACAAAAGTTACTCTAAATAACAAAATAAACAACTTTTGTTATGTGCATATTTGCTGAAAAAGCAATAGGAAACGAAATATCGCTATTTTTAATTTCAGGCCTCCCTTATAACCCCCACTCCTGTTCGTCTCAGAGAAAATTAATATAGCCTATCTCTCAAGTTGGACCAGACTGCTCACGGTGTGCTAATTTAATTTAAAATCGGTTAAGTAGTTTAGGAGTCCATCGCGGACAAACATCGTGACAGGAGATTTATATATATTAAGATATATATATATATATATATATATATATATATATATATATACAAATACAAATACATATAGATTTATGGATTTACAATTTTGAAAGCACCTTATTTTCGTTGTCTCCTGGATAGGATCAATCCTGGGTGAAATCAGCTGATATTCACTTCCTATTATTAAATACGTTTATTTTTAGTTGAAAAGTGTTTAGATCATATTCATTCATTGCATATACTCTGTCCACCTAAAATAAATATAAATATATATATATATATATATATATATATATATATATATATATATACAAGGACAAATTTCTTCATATCCTCAATAATATCGATGTATTTTTGATGACATTTTTCGAACATGAACATCTCATTTAAATGCTGAAATAACGTATAGCTGAAGGTTAAATATTTATGTCCTTTTAAATTAAAAACTAACTATAATATAATTGATTGCTTAAATAATATTCTTGTCTACTATTTGTTTACTCTTTATTGTAAGACATTTTCTTTTCCAGGTATGTTCTACAGAGATGAATTCATTAACGTAGGCTCCATTCTCATCTACCATCATTTGTCTATTGGGCAAGTATATTTCAAGAAATTAAGTAAATAATTCGGTGTTTGTTTTTCTATAGTTGGGATGAGACATCACTTGGTGAATTGACCTTCCGTGGAAATGGGTTAATTAAGAGTGGTGTTCTACTTACACGGTTTAATACTAAATAGGTTAATCCTACCTCAGGGGAGGATTTTCGAAAATTCGAAATATCTCCGTTACTACACGTCGGATCAAAAACGTGTATAGAACACGTATTGAAAATTAAATTTACTATTAATATTGTTTTATACATTTATTCTCTATCTTAAATATTAACCGAGATATTGAGGCACCATTTTGATTAAGTGGTGAGTGGGGGGTAACCGGGATGAGATATGAGATCGAAGCTATTCGGGTATTGTTTCGGAAACTAGAACAGAGCCGAAAATAAGTTCGGCTGTTTCCATCACTCTCGTGAAATTGGTTTAGACTCCTGTAAGATTTTAATTTGTGAGATATATGCAAATACGTTGATCCCCCCCCCCTTCTTTAGTTCTTGGACTACTAAAATTTGAGTATTTATATTGAAATATAAATTATTCTGATTCCTTATAAATTGTAGTAAATAGTTTGCAATAAAGTTAATATGTTATATTCAGATATACATCAGTAATGGTTAGTCTTTCCGGTGAAGTATATGTCTATCTATCGGCTGCGGGGGGTGGGGGGGGGTATCTGTTTCAGCTCTGAGTGGCTGGCGAGAACCTCTTTGATTTATCAATTCAGAAGCTCCGTTTCTTCTTCTCTCCATATTTAAGCAGATTTCCCTTAACCCTTTCCACTCCAAGGCTTTAATTGAATTATAGTATCTTACGATTCTAGAATATGTTTCATTCATTCGTGACTCAAACATTTCAGTAACAAAAATCCCTCCTGTTTTAAAATTTTCCGCAAAAAGAGGTATTACACCATGTCGAGTATCACTCGACAGTGGAGCTAGTAGAACAAAATCAGTGTGGAGTGACACTCGATATTGGGATCATAGGGTTCAGCTATTTGCAGGTTGTTCTCATGACGGAATTTATGAAATTTTTCTTCAAATGTCCATCAGATCCTAACTAGTAGATGACGATAAATGACGTGTGTCCCGTTCAAAACTGTATGTATATATTAATATATATATAACATATATTATAATATATCAATAATACTATTTGTCCTGTTACCGCTCTATCGGTCGAAAATTTTTGTTTAATCCGTTACCAAACTCGATATTTGGTCGTATTTTATGTAAAAAGACAGATCAGTAGTTCGTTAACTGCTGAGAATCACAGACCAGTGGGAGGGGGGGTTTAGGAGAGGTGAGGATTTTCGAAAATTCGAAATATCTCCGTTACTGTACGTCGGATCGAAAAAGTTTACAGAACCAATCTTATTTGCAAATTAATATTTACTATACAATATTGTTCATATACATTTTTTCTCCATCTTGAATATTAAACCGAGATAGATTTGCATTTTTTATTAAATCGGGGCGTCTAACGGACGAGAGTTGCTTTCCCGCCAAACGGCTAGTTCGGCCGTTTCCTTCACTGCCTCGGCTCTCGAGAACTTGAAATTTTCTCTATTGTAAAACTTCACGTGGGAAATCTGCTTAGTTTACGCTGCCCCTGCGTGACGGACTTTTTTCTCATTGCCGTTTGTATTTACTCGCGGTGGTGTTAAGTGTTACCAGTATCCAGATTTCTGTATTGTAAAACTTCACGTGGGAAATCTGCTTAGTTTACGCAGCCCCTGCGTGACGGACTATTTATTATTAGCGTTAAAATTAACTTTACTATACTAACAAGCCAAGCAATAGCATTTCATATGTACTGTCTGAATTCGTTTCAGATTTGATTAAACTGAAGTTCGTCAATGACCGAAATCAGACCTGGGCGAGCAAGGGCTTAAAGATAGAATTAAAACGTGCAACTCAAATATCTCTGTTTTTTAGCAGATTTCCCTAAGGGAAATCAGCTATTGAGGTCGTACTCATGACGCGAGTTTTGAAAAATTTCTCAAATGTCCATCGATCCTACCCAGGAGATGACGAAAATGAGGTCCGTTCAAAATTATCTATATTATATTATAATATATATATATTATATATAATTTATATATATATATATATATATATATATAATATTTATATATATATATTTGTCTGTTAACGCTCTAGCGGTCGCAATTTTTGTTTAATCGTTACCAAACTTCATATTTAAGCGTTTTACGTAAAAAGAGAGTTCAAGTTCGTTAATGGCTGAAATCGGACCAGTGGGAGGGGGGGTTTAGAGGGGGGATTTTCGAAAATTCAAAATATCTCCATTACTATACGTCGGATCGAAAAATATTATAGAATCAATCTTATTGCAAATTAAATTTACTATAAATATTGTTATATACATTTATTCTCTATCTTGAATATTAACTGAGATATTTGCATTTGTATTCTGCATGTGCTCGGCAGCAGTGGCTATGTTCGGACTTTCCGCCGTGAGCTCTGGCGGCCGTTTTTGTAATTATTCGTCCCTCTCGTGAATAGGTTTAGAGGTTACTTACTACTACAGCTGTTGTTAGGCAGATTTCTCTATTGTAAAACTTCACGTGGGAAATCTGCTTAGTTTACGCAGCCCCTGCGTGACGGACTTTTGTAAGATGAATCTGAATGTGTTACATTGCCAATATTGTTGATAATTTGGTCATCCTCCTTCCGCCAGTTTGAAATTCAGCTGTATAAAGTACTATATGACAGGTTAGGTTTACTCCTAATTTTCCAATTTGAACAGCTTTTTACTTTGAAGTCAAGCCATATATCATATTAATAGTCAAGTTGCTATTAATTAGTTCTTTAAGAAATAGATTTGAGAGAATGTTTTTAAATATTTCTTTTGTATTATGAAATCCAAAACTTTAGCTTCTCTTTGCCACATTATATTTCAATACATTATCAGAATTTAATTATGTTATTCAGTTCTAATTTTATACTAATTCAGTATTGATAATTCAGCTAGACACATTTTTACATTTGAATATTCGAAATATCTCCGTTATTACACGTAGGATAGAAAAAGTGTATAGAACACATATTGCAAATTAAATTTACTATAAATATTGTTATATACAGTTATTCTCTATCTTGAATATTAACCGAGATATTTGCATTTTTATTAGATGTGTGCGGATAACGGACGATGAGATTGGCTGATGTCGGTTCTATTCGTGAGGTTCCGCTGTAAGCTAGTTCGGCTGTTTCCGTAACTATTCGGCTCTCTTGAAATTGGCTTAGAGACTCGTTACTACTACTGTTACGAGAATGCGGATTTTTCTATTGTAAAACTACACGGGGAAATCTGCTTAGTTTAGTAGCCTGCGTGACGGACTTTTAGCAGATTTCCCTTAAGGGAAATCAGCTATTGACAAGTGGTCGTACTCCTTGACGCGATTTTTTCGAAAAAATCTCCTCATCTGTCCATCGATTCCTACCCAGGAGATGACGAAAATGACGGTCCGGTTCCAAAACTATATATATATATATATATATAAATATATATATATATATTTGTATATATATATAAATATATATATATATATATTTGTCTGTTAACACTCTAGCGGTCGCAATTTTTGATTAATCGTCAACAAACTCGGTATTTAATCGTTTTATGTAAAAAGGAAGGTCAAGCTCGTTAACGGCTAAAATCGGACCATTGGGAGGGGGGGGGGGTTAGAGGGGGTATTTTCAAAAATTCAAAATATCTCCATTATTATGCATCGGATCGAAAAATTGTATAGAACCAATCTTATTGCAAATTAAATTTACTATAAATACTGTTATATACATTTATTCTCTATCTTGAATATTAACCGAGATATTTGCATTTTTCTGTTTTCAGCTTCTGAGATGAGATGTTAGCCGATCTCGGGGCAGCTTCGGGTCTAGTCGTGAGTTTCCGTCAAGAGCTAGTTCGGGCCGTTCCCGTAACTGTTTGACTCTCTATTCTGAAATTTCTCTATTGTAAAACTTCACGTGGGAAATCTGCTTAGTTTACGCAGCCGGACTTTTTATTTCTACTCATCAACACCAATGTCAACGAATAGTAAATATAATAATGAATAAATAAGTAGCTGGTCATCCTGAGTCTTCACCTTTGAGGATTATATTGTATTACAACACATCTGCATTATTGTCATTCCTACAAATCTTGAGGTATCTACAAGATCTAATCCATTCTATTTTTACGGATGAGCCAGCTATAGTTGGGCGATAAGAGAAATGAGTAGACAGAAGGAAGTTACAGCACAAACTCTCTTAAAAATTACATTCATACACTGCTAAAGGGTAGTCAGTCATGATTATTAGAAGCTGTCTTTCCAGTCTCCCAACCTAGTTGTAGTTGTGAGAGGTCTAAAATCTGGTGGTTGTAATGAGGTAGTAAAAGTTGATGGTACAAACTTTTATGTTAGTTCCTTTCTCTCATCAAAAAGTCCGATCCACAGAGTCTGCATAAACTAAGCAGATTTCCCACGTGCTAGACTAACACAAGTATGATATCAACTCACCACATATTTTCTAATTCTACGTAAACTAACGGAGATATTTTGAATTTTCAAATTCCCCCCTCTAACCACCCCCCCCCCGTATTCCTAGTCTGATTTCACCCACTATCAACTATTATCATTAGTGATGAATGAAACAGTTAAATATCGAGCCAGTTTTGGAACAAATAAACATTTTCGAGTTAAGAACGTAAAATCTAGATTGATGAAATCACAAGAAATTTGCATGTTTGACATTACATTTGCAATATGATTGGTTCACAATTTTTCGATCCAGCACATAAAACCGGAGATATTTCGAATTCTCGTAATTCCTCCTTTACCCCCCCCCCCCCTCCACTCTCTGATTCGATTTCAGCCATTAAAGAACATGATCTTTAATTTTAAATGAAAAGTATAAATATCGATTTTGGTAACGATATAACAAACATTGCGACCACTAGAGCATGAAAAGTCGCACACACACACACACACACACACACACACACACACAAATATATATAAACTATATTTATATGTATATATATATATATATATATATATAAATATATATATATATATATATATATAGTTATCAAAGGACCCTATTTTCGTCATTTTCTTGGGCAGGATCGATTTCAAGAAATTTTTGGAAAATCGCGTCACGAGTACAACCTCATTAGCTGATTTTCCTTGTGTACGACACACAGGGGCTGCGTAAACTAAGCAGATTTCCCTCGTGAGGCTTATGAATAGATAAATATACATACTGGTAACCCAACACATCTGTGAATAAATAGAAACGGTAATAAGAAATCATTCAGTCAATTTTAACAAACTCCCGACGGGAAGTGTCTAAAATAAAATGTAAACAAACAGGTCTGCCAACCTATCAGCGGAAAGAAAAACAATCACTTAAATGTATCAGAATATAAAATATTAATTTTATTATAAATTATTTACTATATCTATTACTGTAATTTATAATGAATAAGGATATATATATATACTAGCTCAGATACCCGGCTTCGCCCGGGAATTCATTTGAAGCTGAATGGTGATGGTATTTTTTTGGCAAGGCATTACTTTGCGCAATATTTTGACATTTACCCGTCCCAGTGTTTAGGGTTTATACCCGTCGTTGCATTGGATTTTTTTAATAATAAAATTAAGTAAGACTTCACTGTCCTCCATATTGTCATATTTCCCGTCTCCTGTGCATTATGCATAGCTTTGAATTATTAAGGTCAAAATATTAACATAGATTTCACTTCATTTTTCCATGTGAGGTACCTGGTAGTTCAAATTGGAAAGAATTGATGAGCATATCAATATTATACGCAAATTATTTGCTTCATACATTGTTCCCGAAAAAATGTATAAAACATAAGTTACTCTAAATAACAAAGTAAAACAACTTTTGTATGTGCACGTTTGACGAAAATAAATAGACAACGTAATATCGCGAATTTTTATTTCAGGCCTCCCTTATAACCCCCACTCCCGTTCTAACCTAAACATTTTAATATAGCTTATAATCATGGAAGTATTAATGCTAATTGACATACCGAGTTTTGTTAAGTTCGGTTCAATCGTTAGCGCCCAATAAAATAGTTGACTCCCGCTTTAGTTTATAGTGTATATCTCATACATATAGTGTATACATTGTTAAAAGACAAAAATGAATATCACAAAAGCTAAGGTACCCGCGATGATGTTATTAATGAATAATAACATTAGAGTTGAATTATACGTTAAATAATGAATATGGTATATGTCAAATAAAGATATTCTAGTCAAGACGGGAAAATCTTAATTGATGGTGTCAGCATACTACGTGTTAGCATATATTTCACACAGTAAAAGCTCAATGAAAACAATATTTGGCATTTAAGCTTCGAATAAAGTGGTTCATGATATAACGTAACAATTTATTCTCTGGATGAAGATGGATTAGAAGTTGAGCAATAAGCTGCGATTCAACTTATTCAATAAAGAATTAAATTTTTAATACTCTTATTCATGGCATTTTGTCTCGCCTAAAAGTATTTTCAATCAAAATGAACAGAAACATAGTAAGTTTTCCTGAAGAACTGGTTCATTATTGAGTTCCGATTATACATTTTTATGGACATTGTTATATTTGGGGAATCAATTTGTTATCGTAAATTTCATTTAAAGTGTCGCAAGACATATATCTTACTGAAAAAAAAAGTCAGTCACGCAGGGGCTGCGTTAACAAGCAGATTTCCCTCGTGAAGTTTAACAATAGATAAATCTAGATACTGCTGACACAACACCACCATGAGTATTAAGTGAATAAATACAAACGGGAAGCGTCTCAAATGTAAACAAACAGGTCTTCCAACGGCTCCTTGGAAAAAAAAAATAACTGAAACATATTAGAACATATTTATTTTATTGAAAACTAGGTATTATATCTAGTGCTGTAATTTATAATTTATGAATCAGAATAATTTTTATCTCAATCGTTCAAATTTTAGTAGTCCAAGAATTTAAAGGGGTCCCTCCCGTCGCCAGGACATATTTGCAACTATCTCGTGTAACAAAGGTCTCTGGAAAACAATATTTGGCATTTAAGCTGCAAATTATGTTGGTTATTATATAAAAGAGTATTGTTTATGTAACACGAATAGAAGTAGGGGTTTACAGAAGGCTGAAAATTGAAAAAATCCAATATCTCACATCTTACATAAAAAGATTAAATATCGAGTTTGATAACGATCAAACAAAAATTGCGACCGCTAGAACGGTAACAGACAAATATATATATATACAATTTTGAATGGACCTCATTTTCCTTTAGGGAAATCTGCTAAAATAGCACTATACTTCCATAAATGTAAAGCGGCAATTATTCATTGTCATGTGCCTTTTGCACCTTATTTCTATGGGTATTTCCCTGTGGCCAAATGAGAGCATAAAATGGACCCATTATTTGACAGACGTGACAGAGGATTTCACATTTGGCGTTCATAGTCTGTGGTGAGTCAAATTTAGTAGTTGTCTGTTCGATGTGGAAACTTGACAAACAGAGCTTTGATTAATAAACTGGGCGCTACTGAAAGGCCTGAGGTGAACCAGGATAACGGCTGTGGTTCTTGCTCTGGGCACCGTTATGAATACCAGAGACATGCCTCGTGAATGCGTTCTATTCCACTCTAAGTGCATATTACATCGAATAAATTACGTCGGATTGGCTCATTGATGTGCCGATTAGAAACCCTTTGAGGATGGTGTATAAGATGCATTAGAGAGAATTTACCTTTCGTAAAAACCGACGAAAGGCGACTTCTAGGATTGGGATGGGTTAGTGTCCCATCCTCTCCCATATATGTGATAGTATCTAGCCAACGAACGAATCGAAACGAGCATAATATGGTTTTATAAAATACATATTACAAGACCCTTCTGTTACTTAACACAGCCTGTACAAGGACCAATTTCCTGATATTGGTCTTCATGAATCGTATTTAAATTTCTGATTATCATCGATTTAAAATTATTCGACAGTTGATTCCAGCGATTGATTGTCCCAAGACACCTAGTGTTGCCTTCACTCGTCTCGCAGGTTTTACACAAAACCCAGGCATTAAACAAAAGAATAACTATGTACTGGCTGCCCGGACATACAAACATTAGACAAAACACACAAGTTGACGAACTCAACAAATCAGTTACTCAAAACAGAACTTACGACATTACATATTTTCCCCCAACAATAATAATAATACATATTAAGTCCAAGCAAAACATATGATACTCAATTCATGGCAGAAATCTTTGTTTGACACAACTGACAACAAACTTCGAGAACTGAAACATATTCTTCGTGAATGACCTTCCTCAAAAAGGCTATTTAGAAGAGAAAAAGTAATTTGAACGAGGCTAATAATTGGCCATTCACGACTGTCTCACACTTACATACTGGAGAAGAGGAACCCTACTGCCCAAATTTAAACTGTAGACTTACTATGAAACATATACTAACTGATTGCTATCTAGGGACTCACTTAGACCTACCATACACATTGACTGAATTACTAAATTACACTACTTGAAACATTTTCAAAAAATTATAATGTAGGACAATACTGAAAATATTTACAGAAATGAGAATACTTATGTAAATATGATAAACTGATGATACAAATTTAACTGACACGTCGCAAAATCTCCCCATTCGCGATTACCTTAAGAATAAATAAATAAAAGTCCATCATGCAGGGGCTGCATAAACTAAGCAGATTTCCCTCGTGAAGTTTAATAATAGATAAACCTACATACTGCTAACACAACACCACCGTGAATATTAAGTGAATAAATACAAACGGTAATAAGAAATCTTTCCCCTCCCGGTGGGAAGCGTCTCAAATGTAAACAAACAGGTCTGCCAACGGCACACCGGAAAGAAAAACAATAACTGAAACATATCAGAATATAACATATTAATTTTATTGAAAACTATGTACTATATCTAGTACTGTAATTTATAATGAATCAGAATAATTTTTATCTCAATCAATCAAATTTAAGTAGTCCAAAATCTCAAGACGGGGGAAGGGGTCACCAGAACATATTTGCATATATCGTATAATAAAGGTCTCTTGAAAACAATATTTGGTAGGTTCGAATAATGTTTTTATTACAAAACCGAGTATTGTTAGTTTAACATGAGTAGAAGTGGGAGTTTGCTGAAGGCCTAAAAACTATACAATCCAAATATCTCGGTCAATATTCATGATACAGAAAATATGTATAGGACAATAATTATAGTAAATTTAATTTGCAATAAGATTGATTCTATACAATTTTTCGATTCGACTTCTGGTAATGGAGATATTTTGAATTTTAAAAATTCACCCCCCCCCTGGTCCGATTTCAGCCGTTAACGAACTTGATCTTCCTTTTTAAGTAAAGCGACTAAATATCGAGTTTGGTAACGATCAAACAAAAATTGCGACCTCTACAGCGGTAACAGATTATATATATATAGTTTTGAACGGACCACATTTTGGTCATCTACTGGGTAGGATCGATGGACATTTGAAAATTTCGAAAATTGCGTCATGAGTACAACCTCAATAGGTGATTTCCCTTGAGGGTAAATCTGCTGAAAAATAACTTGTATAGCTCTCTATTTGTTCTTTCTGGTCGAGTCAGAATTTGAGGTCGTATGTAGGGGGTGACTTGCTGATCTAGAGGGATGGTGGGGGGGGGGGGCCTTTGCCCCCCACGCGTGCCTGCCCGCCCCAAACCCCCGCCCCGCCGCACCCGCGCGCCACTAGCTTCATTCGCCCTCTGCTCTTCCTTTGCTTTGAATCGCCTATATCCACCTCCAAAATGTGAGTCATTCATTTACGTATATCACGTAGAATTCTTTATTAGTTTAAAAAAAAACGATATTTCAATCACAAAGTTGATTCCATTCTTAAACTGTTTTTTATGTTAATATTACTAGTCTAATTACTTTATGAATACACATAACGGTGTAAATGACATATTACCAAATTCATCCTGTGTAATACAAGTAACAACAAGGACATGCATTTTTGATTTTCCTTTACAGCACCGCAGAAATAAATACATTATTTTTTCTCACCAATTCCCTTAAATTAAGTTAATTTTCATAAAATAAATAATAATATCTTTATTTTATATGTACCTTCATCTGTAATCCATTTTTTGTAATTTTACTTATTTATTTTTGTTTATGATCTTATTTAGTATCGTCTTTATATACATTTCCTTCTTTATTTTTGTTTTATAAGTTGTCACCCATTTTTGTTATTTTTCGATTTTCACATATTTTTTTTAGATAAATAAATATAGCACTAGTTTTTTTGTATTTTAATACTATTCTCTTTGTCTTTTCTTAACTATTGAATATCATCCTATTTTTCTTCTTCTTTTTTTCTATTTGTCTCGTGTAATCCAAGTTAAATAATAATTGTGAGTTCTGACTCTTATTAATAACTATATTTTAAACAAAACCCTACTTTAAACCGGACACCTGTAAGGTGTAGTACATAAATTAAAATATAATACCTGCAAAAATTAATTGATTTAAATTCCATTCAACTTCTATTGGGAATCTATATTATTTGTTGAGTATACTTATTTGAAATCGAATAAATTCATTGCTTAGCTATTAAAGGACCTAAACGACTCTTCTTCTTTACGAAGAAATTTGTATTTGTTTATATTGCAAATGCATATATTTTAAGGATCGTTTCATTTTAAAATTAGTTCTGATTTAATGCCATTCATAACTAAACGTAGACCAAGGATATGGCATTACAATCTTAGTTGTGTATGTTTTAAATAGTGTTGAATAAAAGTCTTTATATTTGAAAGGCCTTTCTCACCGGGAATTTTGCTTTATAATATTTTTTTCCTTGGCATTTGGATTTCCTGCATACAAAAAACGATTCCAATAGGAAATATTCGAAAAGATATTTTACAATAGGACCAACACACTTTAAGTTACACTTTAAAACCTATATTATTAAAATATAATATTAATTATAGGTGAAATAATTTGTAAAATTGATCTTGCTTAATAATGACTTGATTTATGGATATTTTAGTTTTTATTTACACTATTTATCGCGCATTTATTCAGTAAGCAATACTTCCAGCAGACGTTAAAAAAGTGCGCCCCTATGTTCGATCCTCAACTGAATAAATTTCAAAAGAATTTCATAGGTATAAACCTGTACAAAAATATATTTACTAATGAATGTTTTGAACGCTAAGTTCTTTGAGCCAAAATATGTCCAGAATGGAGAAGTAAAACTACATAAAAGGTAAGATAAAATCGATTTCACTCGGCATGAATATTATTATTATTATTTATTTGAGATGCCGCTACAATGGCGATTCATCTTTTAACATGTTTGAATATAATTTTACAATATTAAATAACTATTAAAATTGTTTCAAAGCTATACTTTACAAATGTACAAAATAAATAGAACCATGCCATGAATAGGAATAATGATGGGCATACAGCTTGACCCAACTGGCATTCAAAGCAATAAAACATCACGTACAATAACATATAAATGGTCGTTTAGACTTTGATATGTCATTGTTAATGATTAATTTACTCGTGCCTGTGTGGGAATTACTAAGCGTACCTTTATTCTTGCTATTTGTTATCACTGGAATGAGCAAGAGAAATATTGTGTCCATTTACATTATGAAAATTAACTCGGTTATATCATGTTCACTTTATTGATTGTCGTATATATAGAAGCACTGATGTAATTCTTTTCAAGAGTAGTGTGGTCTTTATTTGAATATACTTCATGCTCTAAATGTAAACATGTTATGTCTCGGCACATAAACTATTATAATGGAATAGTTGTAATTAAAAAGAAAGGAAGATTCACTCATTTGAGGCTAAATGAGAAAATAAGAGTATAGTTTGGATTGAGTAATATAACAGAAATATATATTTTAACCCATTGTCGCTCAATCTCTTCCTCCAATTAATAACTCGTGGCGTATGTTAAATCTTTTTTCCATAAGCATTTCCATTCAACACTTCTTCCCATTTTGTTTGATATGTTTTGCCCTTCTGATAACATCTCCTGGTGCAATCCTTCCTCAATTCCGTCAGTCATTATTTGCACCTGATCAACATATTTCCTAATCATACAGACAAGTGCGGTGCGTACTACTTCCTCTACTCTCAGAAAGTCATTAATTGCGAATAAAAATAAGTCCTGGTTTGATGTCCGCCAAGAAAGAAAGTTTACCATTCCACTACCTGGTCACGTTAGTGAGGATGGTGCTTGTGGTGTAGTGGAAGTCTAGTGAGTAAGAGACCTCAATCCTTTGGATATCCTAGATCCCGTCTACTGGCATTCTGGCTATAATGTGGCTCGCCAAGTCATTCGAAGTCAATCTTTCTTAAAGGGGGTTGCAAATTGAGTTGAACAATCAATATGGGAAAATCTGTTCGCGAATCTCCCATGGGAGTGGATAAGATCTGTAAACCCCATAAAGCTGGAGGAAATGTATGTAAATATGTGTATGTATATATATACTCCATGAACAGCTTCTAAATAAATTCATCACAAATAAGCAATGTGATATGTGTTTATTTCCATTAAATGTTATCATAGCATAATAGTTTTTTGTTTTGTTTTTATATAAACAATTTTCTAATATTATGTCAATTAAATTCTTTACATATTATTGAATTAGGTCATCCGTTAAAAATTAGATATAATTCTAACTATACATAGTATAAAATTCAAATAATTATATGAAATAAGTTAGTTTCATTAACAATCTTAATACAACTCTAAATATGTACAATTTTCTTACAATTTAAAATAAACATTTTTTTATTTGTTTATTTATTAAAGAATGACAATCTTATAAATAATGAGAACCGCGGGGAGGGATTTACTGCTCAGTCATCAATCCTCGGTATAATTGTACCCTGAGTCGTTACTGTGTACCTTTTTTTTTCTTTTCTTTTTTTTCTCCGCATAGTATCCCTATGAGGAGTTATTTAATTGAATACATGTTCCATTGCCACATGGCATATTACATGTATGATTATGTTTAAATACATTTTTATTTTACAATATACGTTAATCAATCATATAATCAAAGATATATAAAAAAAAATAATAATAATAAAAATAAAATTTTAAACTAAGTAAGATAATTACAAATAAAATTAATAAATAAAATGAAAAAATAAATAAATGAAATAAGAACAAAAAAAACAAATCAATTAAAGTTAAACCCAACCGATGTTTAATTTGCAAGTCTATGTAAGGTAAATCTATTGAATTATAATTCCCATTCCTCACAATCAACTTTACATTCTAATGTATTTTTGCTACATCCATATCTATACTTTTGATAAACTTTATAAGTTCTTTATTATATTTGTTAAATATAATATGAGGTGGTTCTGGCCAATTACCTCCTTTTAAAATTATGTTCATTTGATCTATTTTGATTAAATGTTGAACAGTCATAAAGTATATGTAAAAACGTTTGTGTTGTCTGTGAGTCGCAAGTACATTTGTTATTATCTTGAATTTTAAATCTTGTTAAATAATGTCCTGTCTGTCCATGTTCCGTTAGAAACTGTGTGCATTTGTGATGGTGACTCTTAATTGTGTTGTAGTTTTTGTGAGTTACATTTGGTATTTACTGTGAACTTTGGAACCTTGGAAAAAAGGAAATATAAATATGAAAACTCTTTCAAACCCTTTCAGCGTTTTTGGAAGTACTTTAGAGCACGCCATGTGGAATATATTGTTTTGGACGAATATTTATGAGTTGTTCATGTTTGGGATCTTTCGTTTACCTGTGTCAATTAAACACTAAAACCTCATTAGTTCAAATTTAATCTTGCATAAATTTGCTATAGCTTGAATCTAAATATCTAGTCTAATTGTTCCAATGTGCCATACACTTTTAAATACCTATTTAATATTTTTATTCGAGAAATTGGGCGGAAAATAAAATAATGTAAATGGAAGAACTAGTTTAAGAGGAATAGCCCAGAATTTAGAATTATAAATAAGAAATATTCAGCTTCAATAAAATGAGATAGAAGATTAGTTACACGGAGTCCATATCAGTTGATAGTAGTGACTGGAAAAGCCGCAGTTCCATAATAAAAAAAATCAGCAGTAGTTTAACCGTCTTTCAAGAGCTACGTAAACTAAGCACATTTCCCACGTGCTAGAGTGGCACACTAGTAATGCCGTCTAACCATATATTTTCTAGTGGGGGATTTATTGTAGGCTGAAATCAAGAAAGTAATAATAACTCTCCTAACAATCGAGTTTCGATAAAATGCATAGAATAGCAACTGTAGAGCATGAGTAATTTAACAAGATTTGTTTTATACCATTTTTTATACAACTCATCATAACGGAGTTAAATTAAGGAAAAAGGAAGGCCTAGTTCGTTAATGACTGAAATCCAATCATTGGGAGGGGGGGGGTTCAGAGGGGAGGATTATAGAATTTACGAAATATCGAAAAATTGTATAGAACCAGTCTTATTGCAAATTACATGTACTAGAAATATTGTTATATACATTTATTCTCTACCTTTAATACTCGTATTAACCGAGATATTTACATTTTCCAGTTTTAAGCTTTCAGTTCTTGGATTACTAAAATTTTAGTGATTGAGATAAAAATTATTCCGATTCGTTATAAATTACTGCACTAGCTATACTAAATAGTTTTCAAGAAAATTAATACGTTATGTTCAAATATATTTCAGTGATTGTTTTTTTTTTCTGGTCTAGAATATTTTTATCTACCTATTCACCTCTGAGAGGTTGGCTGACCTGTTTGTTTACAATTCTCACGCTTTTGTTGAAGATGTTATAAAATGTTAGTTGATTGAAAGATTTCTCATTACCGTTTGTATTTATTCACTTAATATTCACAGTGGTATTACCTGTGTGTAGATTTTTCTATTGTAAATCTTTACGTGGAAAATTTGCTTAAATTACGCAGCCCCTGCATGACGGAGAATAATTTTTATTTTTTTCGGACATTAGTCAACCTCCAATCCTGGTCAGATGATTTTCAATGAAAACAACTACTTCACTAAAAATACCATGATCAGCCTAAAGTTCAAGACTATTTTACATAAGCATTTTATAATAGGAAAATTAGATAGCATATGGGATAAGATCATCAGCACGTGGGAAATGTGCTTTCGTTTACTTAGCAACTTTGTGTTGGCCTTTTCTGGATTTATATTTACGGGCGCATCATATTCCTAATGTTACTAGTTTTCGAGATATTCTTAGGTAATAATTCAACAAGCTGAATTTTATTCGCAATATCGTATTTGTCATGGAGCAATATTATATACGTTCAGAGAGGATTCAGGTTAAATTCATACTCTCTTGGGCAAAATGAATAAAAATTTGGTTAAAAATCAGGAGAGAGGGATTTCTAGTGATAAGATCTATTGAAGAATATTAAAACTCAAAACTTTTATTTATATAGAGAAAGAAACTTTTCTGTGAGAATTTAATTTCCTATCAGTTACATCAACTTTCATTTCCAGAGGGGAGACAGAACTAATTTGGAAAGAAATGAAAAGCTTCAACGAGTAATTAGAAGATCACGGGCGATGATGAATTGAAGCTGATAATACGTTCAACTTAATTTAACGCGACTGCTCTGGTGTTGCTATGTGATTAGGAATCCAGGGCCTGGGCATATTGACTGCCCCTCTACCCCTGAAAGATAATAATACTCACTCCCTTCATCAACTTATAGCAACCAATCAAGTGGATTTAGTTTTAAATGAAGAAAGTTTAATAGGTCTGCAAATCGACCAAATTGTATTTAAATTGTTATTCCAATTCGCCGTGCTGAATAAATTTCTCACCAAATACTGATCTCATTAAAAATGGAATTAAAGTTTCACCTTCGTCCCAGTCATTCGCGTTTTCGAGTTTCATTGCTAGGGTTTTTTAGCAGATTTCCCTCAAGGGAAATCAGCTATTGAGGTCGTACTCATGACGCAATTTTCGAAATTTTTCTTCAATTGTCCATCGATCCTATCCAGTAGATGACGAAACTGAGGTCCGTTCAAAACTGTATATATATATAACGCTCTAGTGGTCGCAAGTTTTGTTTGATCGTTACCAAACTCTATATTTAATCGTTTTATGTAAAAAGGAAGATCAAGTACGTTAATGGCTGAAATTGGACCAGTGGGGGGGGGATTATGAAAATTCAAAATATCTCTGTTACTATAAGTCGGATCGAAAAATTGTATAGCTGAGCCAAGCTAGGTTCCCTTTTTTTGCGAAATGGAAGAGAAATACAAACGTGTAAACCCAATGATCAAAAAATCTGATCTGTGTACCACATGACTTCCTTGTACTCTTGTTAAATTAAATAAACCAAATGTTTGGTACCATTTCATTTAAATATGAATTTAATTGAAATTTAACTGCTGAGAAGTGGATCAAAACCCAAATAGACTTTTTCTGATTTTTAAGCCTCAAATAATGACATAACGGGCCTCATTTTGAACTAAGGGAGTAGTTGGGTGATCCATTGAAAATAAAAAAGAGCCCTCATTGTGAAGTTCTTAAAAGCTACATAGGACATAAAAACGTCTTTAGAAGATTACGGCCTATTCCCAACCTTTGTTCGAAAAAAAAAAATAATGAAAGAAAGAAACTGCACCAAAATTAGGGCAGAAACTTCAATTGGTAAATTAACCGTTGCTTACAATCTTATGCTTTCAGGAAGATGAGGAAGTAAAAAAAACAAACAAAAAACTTGCCAGAAATGAGAATTGGACAAAAAAAGTCATTCATAAACGCCTGCTCCACCTTTCTTCTCGGGATAAAAACCTTTTCTAAGCAGAAGTTTTTTTTTGCAAGGAAACTCGTAATCCTATGTAGGGCATCATTTTGAATTCATTAACATAGTTCTTTAAACATTTAACATTTAATATAGTACTGGATAGTTATAATGTAATTTAATTTGACTGTGTGTGTGTATATATATATCTATATATAAATATATATATATATATATATATATATATATATAGATATATACACACACACACACACACATATATATATATATATATATATATATATATATATATATATATATATATATATATAGAACCAATCTTATTGCAAATGAAATTTACTATAAATATTGTTATATACATTTATTCACTATCTTGAATATTAACCGAGATATTTGCATTTTTCAGCCATCAGCAAACCGCCACTTCTACTCATGTTACTCTAACGATACTCTGCTACATAATAAATCACATTATTCGAAGTTTAAATACCAAAAATTGTATTCAAGAGACCTTTATTATACTGGGGACCCCCCCCCCTCTTAAGGTTTTGGACTACTAAAATTCGATTAATTAAGATGACTATTATTCTGACTCATTATTAATTACAGTACTAGATATAGTAAATAGTTCTCAATAAAATTAATATGTTATATTCTGATATATTTCAGTAAATGTTTTTCTTTCCGGTGTGAGGCGGGCAGACCCGTTTGTTTACATTTCTAACCTAACGCTTCCTGTCAGCAGGTTATTGAAATTCGATGAAACATTTCTTATTTTCGTTTGTATTTATTCACGTCGGTGTTGTGTTAGCAGTATGTAGATTTATCTATTACTAAACTTCACGAGGGAAATCTGCTTAGTTTACGCAGCCCCTGCGTGACGGTCTTTTTTAAACTGCCACTGTATTAGTTGATTACTTCTCATGAATGTGAAGGATTTAAATTCACCCATTGATTTGAATAAAACTGGAATATTGTCTAATATTTTTGTATTTTTTTTATAACTTTTTGTTTAGCAGGTAATATTACATAGTTGTGTAGTTCTATTAGGGCTGCACTTCAGCTCCTCCATCAGCAGCTTCTAAATAAATTCGTCACAAATATGCAATGTTAGATATAAAATTATACTCCCGATGAAGCCTTGAATTAAGAACGCGAAAAATGTAGTGATAATTATGAGGATTAGAGAGAATTGTATTTCTATATATTCTGACCCTTTTCCAACGAGTGATACTAGCTTTGTATTATTGCGTCATTGCTGAATCTAAATACACTCAACTGCAAAAAAAACCGGACACTTAGATTTAGTCTTATAATTTTGTTAAATACTTAATATATATGTATATTAATCTTTTTAATTAAAATAATTGGTTAATCTATAGGTTATTTAAACAAAATCTGCCAAAAGTGAATAATTTTTATTGATTATTTACGCAAAAATACAAAATTAAAAAAAATAAAAAGATAAATTAACACATTTAAAAAAAAAAAATTATTCTTCATTTTTATTACAGTGAATGGTAGACTTCGCTACCCCAAGCGTTTCGGCAGTGTAACGTAAGCTCCGGCCTTCCATCTAAGTTTGAAAGACCCATTATTCTGGACCGAAATAAAAATAAAACATTAATTAAAGAAAATGCTTGGTTAATAATTAAAGATGTTTAAATGTGCGAAAAACTACTTACAGTTTAGAATAGATCAACTTCAAGACAAATAAATCTAATCTGAGTTTTATCTAATTGTTTACTAATCCTGAAGGGATTAGTTCAATGGACTTAGACTCTAAATTCTCTGTAATAACTAGAATACCCACATAAAGAAAATTGCTGAAAATTAGCTTTTAATACGACAAAAATGAAGTGTCCGGTTTTTTTTGCGGTTGAATGTATGTTTCTATTATACCTGTGGTAGGATACATGTTAAAATTAAAGGGCACCATAAACAAATATTCTGTATAAAATGCATACGTGAGAGGAGCATTATTTCCCTCAAATTAGGAGGCTGTCTCTACATTGTTCATTTACTAGTTCGGTAATTATCTGCCCGCACTATCACACCCCTGCACCTGTCTCTTCCAGTACAACTTCCTATATGGTATATCGTATCAAGCCAATACCTCTTTAAGAGATTATATTATTCCATCCACTCAAATGTAAATCAAATGATCATGTCAAGCCACAAGCTAAAACAAATTGCAACCATTGAGCGGAAGCAATTGTGTAAACTAATATCCAACACGAAGTGAAGTGCATTCCTTTATAATTCTAGAGCTAATTCTGTTCTGCTCAGATTAACTCAAACATCTGATTGAATCTATACAGTTATTAGATGTTGTTAATGGCGTTGTTAGTGGTTGATTATGGTCATAATACGACTTGAGTTCCATAGCCACATAAGGCTATTTTGAAGTTATTCAGACAACAGACCATATTATCAGTTCCCCAGAACTTGATCTTATTCATTGTTGCCAGAAGAGGCCATCGTTTTCAGAGATTCTCAACCCGTCTGGCTCTTTGCCCCCTTTGAACACTGATATGATGTAACGTCTTCCCCACAATGCAAATAAACGGATTTAGATAATTTCATACATACAATTTAATATTACTACACATATTAGCAGATTTTCGAATTTTTCTTCAAATGTCCATCGATCCTACCTAGGAGATGACGAAAATGAGGTCCGTTCAAAACTATATATATATATATATATATATATATATATATATATATATATATATATACCAAACTCGATATTTAGTTGTTTTATGTAAAAAGAAAGATCAAGTTCGTTAACGGCTGAAATCGAACCAAGGGGAGGGGGCTTAGAGGGGAGGAATTTTGAAAATTCGAAATATTTCTGTTACTATACGTTAGATCGAAATATTTTATAGAATCAGTCTTATTGCAAATTAAATATACTGTAAATTTAGGATTTTGGATTTATATGTTTTGGGCAATCAACAGCTAGGTTATTATGACCTTTATATTAGTATGATGCTGTTTGCAATTGTCTGTATACTTTATGTCATAAATAAATTATCTAATAGATTGTATATATCGCTCTGACCATATCCTAAGGGTATTTAAGTAGCTAATTTTTATATAATTATTTATTAACTAAATCTAAGTTTTCTTTCTTAAAAGTACTTATTTTCTACTGGTATTACAATTAGCTAATATTACAATAAAATGACTGACACTGTATGTACTTTTTTCAGTTTTATTTTTTTTATTTATTTATTTTTTTTTCCAATTAATTTAAATCATTTTATCGCACACATTTACTCATACATACACTTACTGCATTTTTTATATTTTTTTATTTTTTTTTATAATTTTATTTTTATTTTTTTTTTTTTTTTATACATAAATAAATAGATGAAAGCCACCTTGGATTATTAGAATTCTGCCAGTCCAGGGATCAAGCCCCCCTCCTCTTCGCCCTCATCACCTGCATTCATTGTTATATACATTTATTCTCTATCTTGAATATTAGCCAAGATATTTGCATTTTTCAGTTTTGAGCCTCAGTAAACCTCACCTTCTACTCATATTAATAATAAGCTGTTATATCATCGACAACTTCATTCCATGGTTGAATACCAAATATTATTTTCATTGAACTTTTACAATACAAATACGTTCTTTTGAACCCCCCCCTTCTATTGTTCTTGCATTACTAAAATTTGAGTGATGGAGATAATAATGATTCTGATTCATTACAAATTACAGCACTAGCTTTAGTAAATAGTTTTCAATAATATTAATATATTATACTCAGATATATTTCGTTAATTGTCTTTCCTTCCGGTCTTTCTATCTATTCAGTGCCACGAAATTAGCCCGTTTGTTTACAATATGTATAGATATATAATTCTGAACGGACCTCATTTTCGTCATCTCCTGGCTAGGATCGATGGACATTCGGAGAAATGTTTCGAAAATGGCGTCATGAGTACGACCTCAATAGCTGATTTCCCTTAAGGGAAATCTGCTAAAAATATGTATACACATACAAGTTTGAACACACAAACTCACGTAAATGTTTGTGAAAGCTCTAGTAATCGCAATGTTTTTTTACTACTTACGGTAAAATAATGTGTACTCAGGCAGCGTACTAATAGTGATATAGAGTATAGTATACATGTTATTTTGAAATTGGAGGTAGTATGTCATTTGTGAGTCATTCCATCCCTTGGGATAGTAGGCAGCCTCTCCTTGATGAGCTTGAATACTTACCATCCCTAATGAACTCCTCATTCTACCTCGTCTGTTCTTCCTATTTATTTATTATCAAGAAGTCTCTTATTACCACCATTTTTTTTATTAAACAAACGTTATGAGATCGGAATTACCACACATTGTTTACTTGAAGCCATTACTAAAGACGAAACATGAGTGATTTTGATTCGTGCTTTAATTCTGTATTAAGTACTGATGTCACGGCTGAAATCGGGCCAGGGGGAGGCGGATTTCGAAAATTCAAAATATCTCCGTTATTACAAGTCGGATCGAAAAAGTCAGTCACGCAGGGGCTGCGTAAACTAAGCAGATTTCCCACGTAAAGTTTTACAATGGAGAAATCTACATACAGGTTAACACAACGCCATCTTGAATATGGGGGTGGGGGGCATCAACAGAACGTATTTGCATATATCTCACAAAGTAAATGTTAGAAGACAAGAATGGAGAAAGGTTAACTTACAAGAGTGCCGAACAGTTATGGAAACGGCTCCGGAAAACCAATAGCCGCACACAGACTTAATATAAATGCAAATATCTCGGTAAATATTGAAGAAAGAGAATAAATTTATATAATATTATTTATAGTAAATTTAATTTGCAATAAGATTGGTTTTATACAATTTTTCGATCCGACGTACAGTAACGGAGATATTTTGAATTTCCAAAAATCCCCACCTCTAAACCCTCCCTCCCACTGGTCCGATTTCAGCCGTTAACGAACTTGATCTTTCTTTTTACATAAAACGATTTAATACCGAGTATGGTGACGATTAAACAAAAATTACGACCACTAGAGTGTTAACAGACAAATATATATATATATATATATATATATATATATATAGATATATATATATATATATATATATATATATATATATATAATTTTGAACGGACCTCATTTTCGTCATCTCCTGGGTAGGATCGATGAACATTTGAAATTTTTTTTCGAAAATCGCGTCATAAGTACAACCTCAATAGCTGTTTTCCCTCAAGCTAAATCTGCTAAAATTGTATAAAACCGATCTTATTGCTACTTCAATGCCCTATAAATGTTTTTATATATGTTTCTTCCATTTGTTGATTGTTTTCAGCCTTCAGTGAACCCCCACTCCTCATGTCATATTAACAATAAACTATTATACCATCAATCACTTTATCGAGGCTTAAATTCCAAATATAGACTTCATTGAACTTTTATTGTGTGATACACATGCTCTCAGTGTGATGGCGTCGTCAATTAAGAATTTCCGGTTTGGACTCAAAAATGTTTATTTTATCTATACCCAATACTCAATATTTAACCGTTTCATTCAACTATCATGTTCATATTTTTAGTGGCTGAAATCGGAACAGGAATTTTTTGGGGGGGGGGTTTAGAGGGGTGGTTCAAAAATTCTAAATATATCCATTATTATGAGTTGGATCAGAAAATTGTAAAGTATATTTTTGTTAAAATATGGATGCTCTACAATTGTTAGACTATGCATTTTTTTCGTGTCTCAATTATTAAGGAAGTTCATCGTATTTCCTCATTTTAAACCCCCAGTTCTACTCATCGAATTTTTCATGGTGAGTTGAGATCACCCGTCTATCATATGCCAGTGTGGGAACAGCTCTTAGTTTCCGCCCCCCCCCCCTGAGTGACGGACTTTTTAGTTTATACAGAAACTGTTTGAAGAATTTGTTTGTTTGTTGTTTTTTTTGGGGGGGGGGAGGTTTCTGATAATAATAAATATCCCTACGCATTTTCTACACCAGAAATGGTGGTTAGAAGATTGAGTGGAGATTAATCCGCTACTTGAAGTTATATGCTGTTGCTCATTAGCCATTCAATTGCCATTATAATGACCATAACTGATTCGGTAACTATCTGTAATAGTCTACTGCATCGCCACCATACTACCACAAAGTACATTACTCCTCTCATCAACTCCCGGAAATTATCATCCCGTGGTTATTCCAATCATAGTACTAGCACTACTCTGTATCTACCTTAATCTCCAATAAACTAGAATGCAGTTCATATCAAAAACGCATTTTCACGGCAAGAAATAGATGAGTCTGTGGCGATTTTAATGCACTGTTCTTATTTCACCTAGATCAAATATTTAAATTGATAATAAAATCAAAAGACATTTTTCACAATTAAAAAGGGATACAGAGCAATGAATTTGAACTCAGTTTGTCAAACTCAATTCTTCATTCATCCTAGAATAGATTACTTTCATGTGAACATTTTCAGATAAACGTTTGGTTACAACAACATTTATCCACGTTAAACATAATAAATACTAACACAGAACAACAAGGCACACGTAAAATACATTAATGAGAAGCAAGTAATGTGATTTTAAATATTTAAACCCTAAATAGAACCTTTGAGGTATTTTTCTCTGGACAGGAATTACATAAAAAAGTAACGACAATCTGAAATCATTATTTTCGTATTACTAATACATCAATATCAACTAAGCATATACTATATATATATATATATATATATATATATATATATATATATACATAAAATTGTAACCTCTGTCTGTACATTCTTTTTTTTCTCGGAATTTCACGATAACTTTTCGTGTCACATGCCATAGACACCTGTGATGGATTTACGCCTAGGCCCGTGAGGCCTGGGCCTAGGGCGGTATAATTTGAAGGGCGGCAAAAGTTTTGAAATGCCAAAATTTCAGAGGCAAAAAAAAATAAAGACAATCATTTTCAAAAATTGGTTCAGATTAGTTCTTATAAAAAAATGTTCTATAGAATATATTATAATTCATTAATTTACTTCTCAATCTGTATGGGTAAGATGGTAATTTTTTAATAGATTAATTATAGTCTTTGTTGAGTAATGTTCTTTACTTTCTGTTCCTTTAGTGAGATTAACCTCACGTGTATAACGCGTTTTGAAATTACTAAATCTAAATAACTTCTCAACTTGTTTTGAGTGTGAAATAATAATAATATTGTCTATTGAAGCTCAACTAGTCTAAGAAATTAATTATGACGATATAATCGACGTTTTGCGCGAATCAAAGCCAGGAAAAAAAAAAATTCAAATTGATTCATATTAAAAAAAATATTTATTATTTATCTGTCTGAAGTTTATAACTTATTTATCTGTAATGTTTATTGGTTATATTTAAAAAATTATGTTTCAATAAATAAAGTGATTTTAAAATAAAAATATTGGATCAAAATTAATGAAATTCATTTAAATGAACTCTATTATCAAAAAGGGCGGCGCATCGAACGGGGCCTAAGGCGGCAACAAGCCTAAATCCTAGCCTGATAGACACCATATCTGCAATTTGTTTATTTCGTGTAAGTTTGTTTATTTGTTTGTTACCTTTTCACGCATAAACGGCTTAACCGAATTTTAAGAAACTTGGTATGTATATTAATACTACCAACTTAGACTTTAGTCTATATTAATATTCTCTGAGACGTCCAGGAGTGGGGGTTATAAGGGAAGCCTGAAATTAAAAAAAGCCATATTTCGTTTCCTTTTGGTTTTTCGGCAAATATGAACATAACAAAAGTTATTTACGTTGTTATTTAGAGTAACTTTTGTTATATACACTTTTATCGTATACTGAATTATAAACGAGATATACTCTAAAACCTATAGCGGAAGTGAACAATTTTATTTGGCACAAAGACTCAACCGAAATAAAACTCGGTATGTGTAACTAACGCCTTCATTATAATAAGCCATACCAACATTTCTAGGGACGGGCAGGAGTGGGGGTTGTAAGGAAGGCCTGAAATTAATAAATAACGATATTTCGTTTCCTATTGGTTTTTCCACAAATATGAACACAACAAAAGTTGTTTATTTAGTTATTTAGAGTAGCTTTTATTATATTCACTTTTGTGTTATAACAAAGTATAAACGAGATATACACTAAAACTTTAGCGGGAGCCAACAATTTTATTGAGCACTAACGATTGAAACGAACTTAACAAAACTAGGTATGTGAATTAGCATTAATTCTTCTACGATTATAAGCTATATTAAAATTTTTAGGTTCGAACGAGAGTGGGGGTTATAAGGGAGGCCTGAAATAAAAATTCACGATATTTCATTGTCTATTTGTTTCTCGACAAACGTGCACATAACCAAAGTTGTTTACTTTGTTATTTAGAGTAACTTTTGTTTTATACATTTTTTCGGGAACAATGTATGAAGCAAGTAATTTGCGTAGAAATATGGATTTGCTCAACAATTCTTTCCAATATGAACTACCAGGTTCATCACCTGGACAAACTAATTCAAATCTATGTTAATATTTTGTCCTTAATAATTCAAATCTAAGCATAATGCACAGGAGACGCGAAATATGACAATACGGAGGACAGTGAAGTCTTACATAAAAAATTAATTTTATTATTAACAAATCCACAGCAACGACGGGTGTAAACCCTAAACACTGGGATGGGTAAATGTCAAAAGCCATGCCAAAAAAATACCATCACCATTCAGCCTCAAATGAATTGCCGTGCGAAGCCGGGTAACTTAGCTAGTATATATATATATATATATATATATGCATAAATTTTATTTGAATATGGTACTTAGAAGTATCAGGTATTTTCATTCAGAAGCCTTTGGGAGTTCTTGAAAATCAGTTCTGCTATAGCCAATTTCATTCGTTTGTACCTCAGAACTTACCCATTGCACTATTTTAAATCCAATAACTCTGAAACTTCCCTTATCCTGTTACATAACCTGTTTAGTCTATGGCTTCTCTGCTAGAGGTCACACTACCCCTTTATCCCATGACTAAATCAAAAATGGCCCGTGTATTAATAGATAACACGTGGCCTCCCCCTGTCTCTGAAACGCTCAATGAGCTGAAATTTAATTTTTAATCACTTTAGCTCTCTATCAGAAATCTATAAATTCATCTGGCAAAGACAAATAAACACACAGATTCGCACCCAAACAGGGTATAGTTGCCAAGTTGGGAAGCTTGATGCATTATTATTGTTGCTTCTAAAGGGATTGTATCGATTCTCGTTACGAAATTCTGAGATGCACATAACAGCACTATAGTGACGGCATGGGGACTTAATACAGCCGCAGAGTGGTGAGACTATCTAACAGTACAGGCATGAAGAAAAATTGCTCACTATCGAAGCGACGATTCCATCCAATAATAACACCACTCTGCAACATTTTTTATGTTTTGATGTTTTTATATTTTCTTTAAGGTATTTTCTTCACTGACTTCGAATATGAAGTCCGTTTCTACCTATCACGTACAGTTTTCATAGAGCCTCACATGATACTATTAAATATTTTTATTAATTTCGGCCTGTTAGAGAGGGTATTTCAATCATAATTATTGACAGTCGGCATCACTGCGCGAGTCAAAGTGCCATTTCCTGTATCTCTCTCAACAATTAGATGACATAGCTTGTTTGAGGTTATGTTATTAATATTACTTAGTGTATGTATAGAAGAGTGATTTTCAGTTGTAAAAAGACGTTTAAGTAATTGAAATGAGTTCACGTAAGTGTTTAAACAATTCTGATATATTCTGTTACATCTGTGGAAGTTATGTTACAGTAAAGCAGAGACAAAATATAAGCAGATTCGTAAAACTGGCATATCTTGATTATTTTGGCATACGGGTTGGGGATCAGGACAAGAGTTGGGCACCCCATAAAGTTTGTAAGACATGCGTTGAGCCTGTGGAGCTATGGTAAAAAGAATTTTATGCCTTTTGCCATTCCTATGGTGTGGAGAGAACCTCAAAACCACATAAATGATTGTTACTTCTGTACGGCTAGTGTGGAAGGAATATTCCTTCGGCTTTGAGGCCAGTTCTCCATGAGCAATCACTTCCAGTCCCTGAGCCACCCAGCAAAGTTGGGAAAAATAGTTATCGACTCAGATTATGATCATGGCAATAGTGCAACCTCAGACGAGTACTGTCCGAGTGAGGGCGAATCTATGCCTCAACTTTTCACACAGTTTGAGCTCAATGACCTAACTCGAGATTTAAATCTTTCAAATGAGGCAGCTGAGTTACTTGGATCAAGACTTAAAGCTAAAAATCTTCTAGCTCCTGGCCGATCATTTTCGTGGTATAGGCATAGGGAGAAAATTCTTCTGTCTTATTTTGAAGAGAAAGGCTCAATAGTTTACTGCAGTAACATCGAGGGTTTGATGGAATTTTTTAGTGTTTCGTTTAACCCGCACGACTGGAGGCTGTTTATAGGCTAGTCTAAAAGAAGTCTTAAAGGGGTCTTACTGCACAATGGGAACTTTTACGGTTCCCTTCCAATAGCCCATTCGGTACATCTAAAGGAAACTTATGAAAATCTAAAAACTCTTCTGGATTGTGTTCAGTATGAAAATCACTGCTGGAAAGTATGTGGTGATTTAAAAGTGGTTGGAATGTTACTTGGACAGCAGAGTGGCAGCACAAAAATGCCATGACAGCCGAGCTAAAGACAAGCACTGGACGACAACGACCTGGCCTTCGAGACAACATGGTCGTTGGTTCAAAGAACATTGTCAATAAAAGTCTTGTGTGAAGGGAGGATGTGCTACTTCCCCCTCTTCACATAAAACTAGGTTTAATGAAACAGTTCACTAAAGCTTTTTCAAAAGAAGGTGAATGTCTCAAATACCTGCTCATGGATAAGCTACCGAAGATATCAAGCGAGAAACTGAAAGAAGGAATTTTTGTGGGTCCGCAAATTAGAAAACTGATGAAAGACAATGATTTTGATAAAACCATGACTTTTAAAGAGAAGAATGCTTGGTTATCCTTTAAGGAAGTTGTAGAAAAGTTCCTGGGAAACCATAAGGATCCTCACTACAGACAGATTGTGAAGAGAATGTTGAGCAATTTTATGAAATTGGGGTGCAATATGAGCATAAAGATACATTATATTTGCTCCCACACCGACTTCTTCCCCAAAAACCTTGGTGATGTAAGCGAAGAACATGGAGAAAGATTCCACCGGGATATTAAGGATATGGAAAAGCGGTATCAAGGAAGGTGGAACAAGAATATGATGACCGACTATTGTTACATGTTAAAGCGTGAGTGCAAAAGCGCTGGCAGTACCAGAGAGTCAAAAAATCCAAGTTTCAATCCAACTGAATGCAAAAAATTAAAACACTGAGCAAAAACCAGTAGTGCATGTTCATTTAGTAAGCTATTGGAGCTATGTGTAGGAGTTATTATAAAAGAAAACCGTAGTTGTATATTTATTTTGACTTGTGAGTATTAAACTGTGTAAGAACATCGACAGTTTTAATTTTTCCCCTCTTTTGGTTAACTGAACAATATTATTGTTCATTCATAAATGCTTATTGATGAATTTTAGTTGTTTAAACTCTTTTTTTAATGAAGAACACCAAAAGCAAAGTTCTAACAATTAACTGCTCACCATCGAAGCTACCTTTGACTTATCGGAAAATTATTCAAAATGTACTAGATTTGTTATATTTTAACATTTAAATTGTACAAAATCCTGACGTGTTAGAAAAATTCCAGCTGCATATCTGGAATCAGCGTTGAAAGTACTATTAAAAACACCTCAATTTATAAAAACATCATTCTAAAAATTAATAAATGCAGAGTGGTGTTATAGAGCTACTACTCCATATTTGACCTACATAATAAATAATCTAATTATTGATAGTTATTAGCTTATATGGGTATTAAACATTCACTTCAATGTTCCTAGAATAGAAAAGGGAAGGGGTTAGGACTGTACTTGATACGCCAAGACAGTTTGTGTGAAAATTAATTATAAATGCCTGTCACTCAGGGGCTGCGTAAACTAGTCAGGTTTCCCGACTGCTGGTATAACACACTTGTGATCTAATCTCACCACATATTCTCTATTTATATGTAAATAACAGATAAGTAGAAGGGGTTGGGGCAGAAAGGGCAAATAACTCTCTTAATACATGAGTTACGAAAAAATGCATAGAACAACAATTGTAGAGCATCAATAGTTTAATAAGATTGAATCTATGATTATTAAACTATATATATATATATAGTTTTTCGAAACTCACGGCTAGAGATCAACCACAATAGCTGATTTTCCGTTAGGGAAATCTGCTTAAAGAGGGTAACAAATCTCGAAATTGAGGATTTCGCAATAGTTTCAAGTAGTTGAATCCATAACAGGGGTAATCAGAGATTTATCCTAACTCATTTTATAAATGAAGTTTACAGGCTTGTAAGATACATTAATCAAAATGATGGATATAGAAATTATTATTTTGAGACGTAAAGTTATGTCAATTTAAGGAAATGTGTATATCTTTTGTTGGTTAACAGATCTAAACTATCACTACACAACAAACGACTGATTTATACGACAGTACTTAACTCTCCATAACGACCTCAACATTCCTTTTGTCCATAGCCTCGCCAAATCCAGAAATTCCACTCTCTCCTTCCCGCACATCCTAATCCTTTAGTCGAATCACTTTCATCTAACCATATTCCAGAAAACCCAAGGCGACGTCTGAAGCGTAAGTGGCCAAGAGATCTCGTGTAGTGTACAGCTTAACTCCATAATACAACCCAATGTTCCCTCCATTGTGGGTAGACAATGGACAACTTTTCACTTCAAGACAATAATCAAGCCATTCTTATTATCATCTCATTTGCTTGTAATATTTAAACAAGCCATTCTTATTATTATCTCATTTGCTTGTAATATTTAAACAAGCCATTCTTATTATCATATCATTTGCTTGTAATATTTAAACAAGCCATTCTTATTATCATATCATTTGCTTGTAATATTTAAACAAGCCATTCTTATTATCATATCATTTGCTTGTAATATTTAAACAAGCCATTCTTATTATCATATCATTTGCTTGTAATATTTAAACCAGCCATTCTTATTGTCATATCATTTGCTTGTAATATTTAAACAAGCCATTCTTATTGTCATATCATTTGCTTGTAATATTTAAATATATTGTTGCAAATAAACGAATAAATGTTACAAAAAAATCGTTTGGTGGTTCTGGTTGGTAGTGACTGTTAGACCACATCGGCCAATAATAAAAGAAATATGCTTATTGGTTTATAAATGGAAGTGACTGGACAAAAAATGGTTGAGATTGATTTTAAGTCAAACATTTATCAATTGATTTACAAGAGCCGGGAGGGTCTCACTATTACCAAAGGCTTGAGGAAAATTAATTGGCTAAAAACAAAGGCAAAGAATGTCATGCATCCCTTGAGAACATGGTTGACGATAACGTTTTTGAACTGATGACCCTCGTTTCCTTCGACATCGTGTTTCCTTACAATTCATGTATTCGTTTGCTAGTAAGTAACACCGGTGGTAATCGCTAGAAATCACATATTTCTCGCAGTATGGTGACCCTAACATTATGTTCTAACAATGGCAGACTATTGTGATTAGATTTATTTAAAGAATATAACCCCATCTTATTATCCTCTTTTTCCCTCCAGTTTTCCTTTTTGAGAGCCTAAATTTTACTTCTTTATATGACCATGATTCAAATCAAAGTTTTGTTTATCTGTTTTCCATTAGGTGTCCATTCTGTTGGGCTTAGAAATAGCTGGTCTCTGCAACTATCATAGCTTAAATATCAACTTCCTTGCAATTCAGCTACTTGAACAATGTACGTATAGGAAAGGTTTGCTTTCCCAAATGACAGAATCCTCCAGCTTGACGTTCATAGCTACAGAACCACTTGAATTATGATGACAGCAGCGGCACAGGTTTTATAGTTCCGGATTTTGCTAAAATTGTAGGGAAATTTTGAATTAAGAAATGCTTCCTATACATCTGTTTTCGTAAAAAACGCTAAACTTTTAGAAATATGTATTTCCCTAAAAGAACAGTTTAAATTTTCATTACATTTTGCTTTTTCCAATACATTAACCTAGCTAACGTTTGATTTTATTGAGTAATTCAAGGGAAGAGTGTCTGCCGTAAGCGTGAACAATGTAATTTTGATAATAATATTCAAAAATCTTTACTGCTAATAATATGTCTTGCATTACAATTCACTTATATTATTAAACTTCGTTTCCAGTTGTACTCCTTTTTCGTGATATCAATACACCACTATTAGACCGTTCCGTTTCTGGGTATACCTAAATGCCCAGCATCCTCAAAGCAGGGCTTAAAATGAAAAAAATTGGATAGGTCTACCTTCCATTAGCTATCCATTTTCAGTTATTAGCAGATTCCGCTTATTGAAAATCAGCTATTGAGGTCGAACTCATGACGAGATTTTCGAAAGATTTCTTTAAATGTCCATCGATCCTACCCAGGAGATGACAAAAATGAGGTCCATTCAAAATTTTATATATATATATATATATATATATATATATATATATATATATATATCTTTGTCTGTTACCACTCTAGCGGTCGCGATTTTTGTTTGATCGTTACCAAACTCGAAATTTAAACGTTTTATGTAAAAAGACAGATGAAGTTCGTTAACGGCTGAAATCGGACAAGAGAGAGAGGAGGTTTAGAGGAGGGTATTTTTGAAAATTCGAAATATCTCTGTTACTATAAGTCACATCGAAAAAATGTATAGACTTAATCTTATAGAGAATTAAATATACTATAAAAATTGAATATATTCCCTATCTTGAATATTAACCGAGATATTTGCATTTTTTAGTTGTCAGCCTTCAGCAAACCCCCTTGTTCTACTCATTTACATAAACAATACTCGCTTACGTAATAAACTACATCATTTGAAGCTTAAATACCAAATGTTGTTTTCAAGACGCATTTATTATACGAGGTACATGCAAATATGTTCTGGTGATCCCCATCTTAAGTTTTTGGACTACTTAAATTTGATTGATTGAGATAAAACTTATTCTGATTCATTATAAAATACAGTACTAGATATAGTACATAGTTTTCAATCAAATTAATACGTTATAATCAGATATATTACAGTTGTTTTTCTTTCCGGTAAGAAGTTGGCAAAACTGTTTGTTTACATTTCAGGTGCTTTCCGCCGGGAGGTTTCTTATTATCATTTGTATTTACTCACTTAATATTCATGGTGGTGTTGTGCTACCGGCATGTAGATTTATCTGTTGTTAAACTTCTTGCGGGAAATCTGCTTAGTTTACGCAGCCCCTGCGTGACGGACTTTTATAAGTTATTTAGTAAATTACTGTATGATTTATTTATGTTTGAAGGAATTATGTGTTGACCACAGGAGAGACCACTTGGATTGTTGAAAATAAATTTTGTCAATTGATTATATTTTACCTCGGAAACGCTTTCTCACTATTCATATCGCCTTGTAGATTTTCACAACAAGATGTGTGCCCCTTAATCCTTGTGGCATGGATTTCTTCAAGAAAAACTATTTTGTAAGAGGCTCAAGCCATCTCAGGCTGTACACACCTACATCTGGAGCCCATGATCGGGATTACAGTTCTTGCTTTGAACGAAACGTTCCTCGTCTTCCTGGCAAGTACGAAGATAGTGCCGATTCTCATCCTCTTTAGCACCATCACATCAAATTCGTCTGAATTGGTCGTGTATGATATTATTATCACTAAAATAATATTATAACCATGTAAATAAGTGGGGTTTGGGAAATAAATAAAGGGTTAGAACCGCCAATATAAATGACACTGTTGTCATATCTGTCGGTGGAGACCGTCGTCACTGGCTGATGATCGAGTACAGCTGGCATTGTGCTATAGATGCAATGGCACCATCTTCAAGCCCGTCAAAAAGTTGTACTGAGTTAGATGTCTGTTGGTCAGTAGGTTTTAAGCGTCTGGTCACCGTATTAGTTTACGTGTAAATAAATATATTGGTTAATATTCTTAATAGCGAAAATGCGCGGATAACAGCTTTTATAAAACATTGAATTGTCAAGATTGCCTCTATTCACTAATTGAATCGGACGTATAACAACGGAGATATTTCGAATTTTCGAAAATCCTCCTCCCACTTGTCCGATTACAGCCGTTAACGAACATTATTTTTACATAAGCGTTTAAATATCTAGTTTTGTAACGATCAGACAAAAATAGACGACATCATTTAATCCATTTCCATATATATAGGTTGAAAATGTAACCATACCTTTTAAGAAATAATATATATATATATATATATATATATATATATATAATATTTTTAACGGACCTCATTTTCATCTCCTGGATAGGAATGATATGTAATTGAATACACTTTCCAAAAATACCGTCTTGAGTACAACATCAATAGCTGATCTCCCTTAAGAGAAATCTGCTAATAAAAAATGATAAATAAAAAGAAGAATATTAATATTATAGAACACAATTTTTTTTATTTGCAATCTAAAAGAAAAATGAAACAAAAAAATAAATAAATATGATATTAGCTTTATAATAACGTATATTATATATAGCCTTTGAAAGGCTAGAGGGGAATTGTTAAATTTGAATTATACAATAGGTAGATCAGAGAATCAATGGGTTTGTTCCCTCTGTAACAAAACTGAAATAGAAAATACATACCATTTTATTGCTGCTTGCCCTGTGCTTAATGAGTTTAGAAAACAGTATTTTGGCACACCCATACTTAGACAAAATTAATTTATTTCATTTTTAAATTGCAAGAATTGGCTGGCGCTGTATACATATTTGAGTGTTGCCCTACGTTATAGGAAATTGCTCATAGGGGAGTATAATAATTAGGTATATTATATATGTTCCTTTTCCTCTATTTAAATATGTATGTTTATGTAATGTATTTTGCTTGCTTTTGCAATACTAAAGTATTTTATTATATAAAAGGCAGATCTCAACAGACGGACTTATCAGTCCGTGTTATGTATGTTAGGTTTAATGTGTTGATATCAAATGTAATAGAAAATTTAAATTTTATGTTTTTTGGGGTTTTTTTTTCTCTTTAGAAATAAATATCATTATTTCAATTATGGCAATGAAGTAATTGTAAATTTATTTGTAGTTATTTTTCTGAATGAACATACTTTATTATTATTATTATTATTATAGCCTTTGAAAATGTATACTACCGTAATATTGAAGAAAAAAATAAACCAATATTATTAATTTAAATATTCGTTGGAAAAATAAAATAAAGAAAGGAAAAATCTCGTCGAACTGAAAACTTGGATGAAGTATACTCGAAGAATAAAAGGGCGAAATTCCTCCATAAAACATTTATTGCTAAAGCCGGCTTTCCCACTAAATGTTTTATGGTAGAATTTCGTCCTTTCATTCATCCTTCCATTATTCCACGAACACTGCCTCCGCATCAATTGATAAACTATATTCATGTATTATATACTAGCTGTTTCCCTATCCTGGGTTCGATAAACTATTTTCAGTCCATTTAACATGCGTGTGTTTGATTTATAATATATTTAGTTGCATATGAATATATGCACCTCCCATGATACACTAGTCCATTTTAAGGTAGCTTAATTAGTAATGAATATTTAAGCAATTTTTATAAATTTAAACCGTTTTTCTTTCACGTGATAAATTACTTTAAATCGTCACACGATGAAGCAAATTATTGCAAAAATAAAAAAGTCCGTCACGCAGGGGCTGCGTAAACTAAGCAGATTTCCCGCGTGAAGTTTAACAATAGATAAATCTACATACCGGTAATACAACACCACCGTGAATATTAAGTGAATAAATACAAACGATAGTAAGTAACCTCTCGATGGAAAGCACCTGAAATGTAAATAAAAAGTACTGCCAACTTCTTACCGGAAAGAAAAACAATTACTGTAATATATCTGAATATAACGTATTAATTTCATTGAAAACTATTTACTATATCGAGTACTGTAATTTATAATGAATCAGAATAATTTTTATCTCAATCAATCAAACTTTAGTAGTCCCAAAAACTTAAAAAGGCGGGGGGGGGGGCGGTCACCAGACCATATTTGCGTGTATCTCGTATAATAAATGTCTCTTGAAAACAATATTTGGTATTTAAACTTTGAATGATTTGTTTTATTACATAACCGAGTATTGTTTATGTAACATGAGTAGAAGTGGGGGTTTGCTGATGGCTGAAAACTGAAAAATGCAAATATTCAAGATAGAGAAGAAATGTATATAACAATATTTACAGTAAATGTAATTTCCTATAAGATTGATTCTATACTTTTTAGTATAGTAGCGGATATATTTCGAATTTTCAAAATCCTCCCCCTCTAAACCCCCCCCCCTCCCCCTGGTCCGATTTCCGCCGTTAACGAACTTGATCTTTCTTTTTACATAAAACGACTAAATATCGAGTTTGGTTACGATTAAACAACAATTGCGACCGCTAGAGCAGTAACAGACATACATACATATATATATATATATATATATATATATATATATATATATATATATGTGTATATATAATTTTGGACGGACCTCATATTCGTCATCTCCTAGGTAGGATAGATGGACATTTGAGAAAATTTTTCGAAAATCGCGTCATTAGTACGACCTCAGTAGCTGATTTCCCTTAGGGTAAATCTGCTAATAAAACGATACGGAAATAGCTTAATGAAAACCTCTCATTATTTTTAATATAATATTTATATATATTTATTTATGGACATCACATCAAAGGCGATTTGCCCTTTCAAAAATTGTACAACGTTAAATAACAAAAGTAAAATAGATAACAAGTAATAATAACAAATATCAGAAAAAAACAATGACAAATAACAAAAGTGAATTAGATAAACATTTTATAAGTATACTTAAAAAAATAAATAAAAAAGATTGGTGATGAGTATAGTTGGTGGATGATCAATAGGAAATGAATGGCTGAAAATGGTAATTTTTGCTAATAATTGTCGTAATTTCCTCCTTCAGGGTAGACATATACATGTGTACAAACGCATCTAATACAACTAATGCATATAATTTGAGATTCTGTTGCACACTACAGACTTAATTTGTATGTTAGATTTTGTCGTATATTTGAATTTTGTGTAGGCATGAGAATATGTTGTTAATGTATGGGCTACCTTACGTCAAACGTTCTTGTAAGTCGTAGGGGTTTTGTCGTTTTTGGCGTTCTGTCAGTATATGTCTTATCGTCAAGGGAATGTTACAAGTTGAGCAAGTAGGTCTGTCAGTCTTTGTCATTAAGTGTGATAATTAGGTTTGGCCGATTCTAAGTCTCCAGAGAACTACTTCTTCTCTCCTAGAGTTTCTAAAAATTGATAGCCACATGCTATTATTTTACTTTAGTGAAATAACATTTTAAGGTTTATCTACAGCCATCTGGACGTTGAAGTCATCAAGTAAAATTTCATAAATTCATTAACACTGTTCATTAAACTTCTGTAATAACTTACAGGGTGGTTGTAAGCAGATTGTTGATGTATTGTATGCTTTGCAAATATACATATGTAGGAATTGTATTGGACACATATCAACGTTTTAATGAAGGTCTTGCAAGCAGACGATTCATATAACCAGAATTCATGTCATGAGAGAAGCGAAGGTACCAAAGTTGCATGTGCTATATGGCATTTAAGTATGTGTGAATTTGGATAACTATTAGGACAAGCAGTGATGAGGCCTCATGAACCATAAGCAATGCGTAACATAAGGTCAAGTCGCCCGCTCACCAAGGGGGCGCCCGAATCGATTAGGCAAAGGTCATGCTTTGTGCTTGATTTTATTTACAAGGAAATCGTTGGACAATCTGAGTTCTACCTTTTTATTTGGAATGTCTTAACAATAATAGTACTGAAAAATGTTCAGATGTTTAGACTAATCTACATCATAGTAAGTAAAAATTCTACCAAAGAAAGGACTAAATTTAAAGGATAAGTCCAAACAAAAAAAACAGAAATCAAATACCTCAATCATATTTTCTATAACATGTTATCTTAAATTAATCTATTTTAAATTGTTACGAGAAATAATCGAGTTCAAGATTGACTTGTAAATAATCGTTTTGTAGTCAGCTGACTTAACCTACCTCGGGAACCTCTCAGTATCAACTACCTCCTCTGTAAGGACAGTCGCAACGTAATGTAAAAGGTAAACGAGCAGAAATGTAAGTAGCAATTTATAATTAGATTTAATAAATATGTCATAGATGTAGGCACCTACTAATACAATTTATACCAAAAGAAGTATTAAGGAATGTGTTAAATTAATGTTACTAATCATTTTTATATATATTTTTAAAAGGGATAGCCCCTGAAGAGATGTAGAGTGGCAATAAAGTTTGCACCTAAATAAATGTTTTTTATTGGTGACCATTACCATCAAATTTGAAGAATATATAAGTCCTACAATATAAATGGACATACTCCAAGAACGTAAAATTTTAATTTATGACGCCATCACACTACAAATTTGCACGTATCTCGCATAATAAAGGTCTATAGGGGGAAATAAATTGGTATTTAAGCTTAGAATAAAGTACCACATGATATATCAGCGTATTGTTAATATGACATGAGTAGGAATGGAGGTGGTTTACTGAAGGGTGAAAACTAAAACTTCCATATATCTCTGTTAATATCCATAATAGGGCAAATAAGTACATAACTACATTTACTGATAATTAAATTTTCAACAGGATTGACTCTATACAATTTTCTTAAGGGAATTCAGCTGAAACATGAAAACATGTAGCCTACACGAGAGTTGTCATTGGCAACTACGTCAAAGTATTACACAAGAAGAGATTTATATTCTGGTCAATAGGAGCAAGTCCAACTTCCTTTAAACTGCCAAATAGGAGTCCTATTTACCACAAGATTGTCCCAATATTTATAGTATTCCTGAATGAATATGTTTAGGCATACAAGTCAATCCTAGCCAAGAATCGAGCCACTCTATGGACCCATAACTTACGCTGAGACTAAATAATTTTTATCCTATTAATTATATATAAGATATTTATAAACAAAACAGTTATTTAATAAAATCATATGAAAAGTTACTGAGTGGTAACTAATAGGGCACATTAAATTTTAGATCTTCTTTTATTTGGTATTCTGCGGAAATTATTGTCACAATTTCATTGGTACACTTTTAGTGAAGGGGAAAATGAAACATTATACATAATTAGTCTTAATTAACTTCCAACAATTTTTGTTCAATATATTGTATCGAAACTCAAACTGAGCACGACGGAATTTTCATCAGCTTTCCCTCAAGGGAAATCAGGTATTGAGGTTGTACTCATGATGCAATTTTCAAAAAAAATCCTCAAATGTCTATAGATCCTACCTAGGAGATCACGAAAATGAGCTCCGTTCAAAATTATATATATATATATATATATTTGCCTGTTACCGTTCTAACGATCATAATTTTTGTGTTATCGTTATTTTACCAAACTCAATATATAAGCGTTTTATGTAAAACAAAAGATCAATTTCGTTAACGGCTGAAATCGAACGGGGGGGGGGGGTTTGAGGGGAGAATTTCGAAAATTCGAAATAGCCTCGTTATTATTGCTAAATTAATTCCTATATAAATGTCGTTATGCATATATTTTCTCAATCATGAATACTAACCATTGATGTTATAGTTTTCAGCCTTCAGTACCTAAACCTCCACTCATATTCTTGTCATATTAATAATAAGCTCTTACATCATTAAGTACTTTTTTCTGAGCTTAAATACCAAATATTATTTCCAAGGGGCCTTTAGGATGCGAGATATACGCAAAATTGTTGTGTGATGATGTCATCAATTAATAATTTACGTTCTTGTCTCGAAAATGTTTATTTGATCTAAACCATACTCGATATTTAACCTATTCAGCCATCTCTAAAGATCATATTTGTCATTGGCTGAAATCGGACCTGGAATAGTGCAGATGTAGAGGAATATGGGGGAATTCGAAAATCCAAAATATATCGGTTATATTGAGACGGGTCGTAAAATGTTGTAGAACCAATCTTGTTAAATCATTGAAAATCTACAACTGTTAGCTGATTTCCCTTCAGGGAAATCAGCTATCGAGGTCGTTCTTGTGATGTGATTTTCTGAAAAATGTCCTGTAATGTCCGTCGATCTTACCTAGTAGTTGACGAAAATTAGGTCCATTTACAATTATAACCAAACACGATAGATAAGCGTTTCATGCAAAACTAAAGGTCAAGTTCGATAATGGTTGAAATCAAACGAGTGGGAGAGGGGGTTTAGAGGGGGCAATTTAGAAAATTTGAACTGTCTCTGTTATTATTTGTGGAATCGAAAAGGTATATAGAATCAATCTTAATACGAGTATATGTAAATTTCACTATAAATATTGAGGCATACATTTATTCTGTATCTTCAATATTAACGGAGATATTTGCATTTTTTAGTTTTCATCCTTCAGTAATCCCCCAGTCCTACTCAGGAGTTCCTTTAGCAATAAGCTGTTATATCATGAACCATTTTATTCCAAGCTTAAATACCAAATATTGTTTTCATTGAACATTTGCTGTGTCACACATATACACACTTCATCAATCAAGATTTTTGGGTCGTGAATCAAAAATATTTATTTCGTCTATAACATACTCGACATTTAACTGTTTCATTCAACTCTATAGGTGATGTTAGTTAATGTCTGGAGTCGGGGATGGAATTGGGAGGGGGTTAGACGAGGGGGGATGAAAATTCAAAATCACTCCATTATGATGAGTCGGATCAAAAAATGTTATAGAACCAATTTTATTAAATTGATGTTCTGTTATTGTTGTTATATACATTTTTTCGTAGCTCAAATATTATGCAAGTTATTTTTAATTTCTTGTTTTCAGCCTTCAGTAACCCCCCACCCCGTCGCGGATTACCAATCGGGTTTTTACATATAAATAAAGAATTTGTGTTTGAGATGAGATCAGAATAGTGTTGTATCAGCATGTGGGAAATCTGCTTAGTTCACGCAGCCTCTGGGAGAAGGACTTTTTTTCTGGAGCATTTTTCATTACTCAAGTATAAAGTGAGTTATTGGTACTTTCTTGTTGTCACCCTTCAGTACCACCACCGCCCCTTCTACTCATAAAGTTTTTACACAGATAGAGAATATGTGCTGAGATGAGATCAGTAGAGTGGTATACCAGTGCGTGGGAAATAGTCCCTACATGATGAACTTATTCTTACAGTCCCCGCGTTGTGTGATATCAGTTGCCAGTAAATGCTTAGTAAATATTAACAAGTGCGTATTTAAATTATTTTACAATTGCTTCTACCTAGTTTAACAATTATTCACTTTTGGAGAAATTTAAGGTAATGCAGTAAGCATTACACAATATAAAAAACTTTTTTCATGTGCATATTTGCCGAAAAATTAATAGGAAACGAAATATTGCTTTATTTCATTTCAGTCCTCCCATGCCACTCCTGCTGGCCCCAAGAATTTTTGGTACAGCTTATTATCATGGAGGAGTCAGTGCTAATACACATACCGAGTTTGGTTGAGTTTTTTGTGCCAAATAAAATTGTTGACACCCGCAATTTTATTATAGTCCAAACTGGACTTATAATGTTAGAATTGTGAAATGTGATTTTTTTTTTAATCAACTTAGCATTTGTAATCTAATACATATATTCAATATGTCTTGTTAAATTACCTTCCGTTATTGTTAAATGCAGTACAGGATTTAATTATTTTCAAAAATATGTTACAAAAATATGAGATAACCAATATATTCAGCAAGGTAAAACATAATTTACTATTCAGTAGAGATGAAATATAACTTCCTTCCCCTCTGAACTCTTTTATTATGAAGTGAACTAATTAGCACCAGTCTAAAGAAGTTATTTTGATTTGGGAAAGTGAAGGTGGACCTTTGAATTGGGTGAGATTCTCTAATTTATGGGAAACAGCTGCTGAATTAAACAAGGCTTAGTATCCATGGCTATTCTCGGGTTTATCAGTTCAAACTTCCCACCTGAAGTTTAACCCAACTACTCTCATTTTACAAGACACTCTAATGGATATTATTGGCATGTCGTCTGTTCTTTTAGGGGCACGGGTTTCAATTAGTTGGAGCCATCACAATTGTGAAAATATATGGGTATTATATTTCCCCTATACTCTTTATCTTAGTTGAATAACTCAGAAAAAGAAATAGCCCGTATGACACACTAGCAATGTCATTGTGCCATGCATATATTTGTCTGTTAACGCTCTAGCGATCGCAATTTTTGTTTGATCGTTACCTAACTTGATATTTAAACATTATATGTAAATAGTCCGATCAAGCTCGTTAACGACTGAAATTGGACAAGTGGGAGGGGGGGGGGCTAGAGGAGGGTATTTTTTTAGCAGATTTCCCTTAAGGGAAATCAGCTATTGAGGCTATTGAGGACGCAATTTTTTAAAAATTTCTTCAAATGTTATCGATCCTACCTAGGAGATGACGAAAATGAGGTCCGTTCAAAATTATATATATATATATATATTACGTATATATAATTTTGTCTGTTAACACTCTAGTGGTCGCAATTTTTGTTTTATCGTTACGAAACTCGATATTTACCCGTTTTATGTAAAATGACAGATCATGTTCGCTAATGGCTGATATCGGACCAGTGGGGGGGGGTTTAGAGGGGAGGATTTTCGAAACTTCAAAATATCTCCGTTATTATGCATCGGATCGAAAAATTGTATAGAACTAATCTTATTGCTAATCACATGTACTATAAATATTGTTATAAACATTTATTCAATATTCTGAATATTAAGCGAGATATTTGCATTTGTATTGTGTGTGTGGTCGGCAGGAATCGGCTATGTTAGGGACATTCCGCCGAGAGCTAGGGCGGCCGTTTTCTTCACTGATCGTCCCTCATGAATATATTTAGAGATTCATTACTACTACTGTTGTTATTAGGCAGATTTCTCTATTGTAAAACTTCACGCATCTGCTTAGTTTACGCAGCCCCTGCGTGACGGACTTTTGTTTTATACGTATTTTCTCTATCATGAATATCAACCGAGATATATGTGCTTTTTAGTTTTCTTTGTTCTGTAAATCCTAACTCCTACTCATGCCATATTAACAATAAGCGGTTGTATAATGAACTCCTTAATTGGAAGCTTAAATACCAAATATTGTTTTCACTGAACTTTTACTGTGTGAGGTACATGCAAATACTTAGCGCGATGAAATCATCTTTTAAGATGTTAAGTACTTCATTCGAAATTGTTTATTTGATGATTGCCATACTGAATATTTAAATGTTTTAGTCAACACTAAAGGTCACATTAGTTAATGCCTGAAACCGAGAAATAGGGAGCTGGAGGAGAGGGTTGGAGAGTGAGAAATTCATTATATCCTTATAAACATCGGAAAATGTTGTAGAACAAATCTTGGTAAACTATTGGTGCTTCACAATTATTGGTCTAACATATTTCGTCGTAACTCAAATATTGAGCGAGTCACTTGTTTACGGCCTTCAGTAAACCGCCGCTTCTATTCATCGGATTTTAGAAAAAGAAAATGAAAGGTGAGGTGAGATCGGTATTCTGGGATGCCATAAAATCTACTTAGTTTATGCAGCCCTTGAGTGACGGGCTTTTATCTGGTGCGTCGGACCGCAATCATTGAAACTCGTGTGCAAATGACTGTCAGATTCATTCAATTAAAATTTAATTACAAAGTTAATGACACAAAATTAAATAATAATCCCTACTGTCTGAATTAAACCACTCAATAGCATCGATTGCCATTTTAATCTTAAGAGTATTCATTCCTGCTGTAATGGCGCATTTGATATGTCTAGCCAAAATTGTCTTGGTCTGTCCATGTTCTCTTCCTTTTGGTCACTATTATGCAACTTGGAGTGCAGCCAACTGGCATTTTTAACCTTTTATTCTTTTTTCTATACTTGCTAATGATTCTGTAATAGCCTTGGAGTTATACAACAGGGAGAGTATTTTATCAATTCGTTTCTGCTCAGCATTAGCCAACTAAAATGTCTGGAATTAATTAAGGACTTCATTTAAAGTTAAAATTTTCATTTGAACATTCGAATGTGTTTAGAAATATTTTGATATGTAAAGTATAGCTTTTACTTTTAGCAGATTTTCCTAACGGGAGATCAGCTCTTTTATATATATATATATATATATATATATATATATATATATATATATATATACTAGCTCAGATACCCGGCTTCGCTCGGGAATTCATTTGAGGCAGAATGGTGATGGTATATTTTTGGCAAGGCTTTACTTTGCACAATATTTTGACATTTACCCGTTCCAGTGTTTAGGGTTAATACCCGTTGTTGGCATTTGTTAATAATAAAATTATTTTTTCATGTAAGACTTCACTGTCCTGCATATTGTCATAATTCCCGTCTCCTGTGCATTATGCATAAATTTGAATTATTAAGGCGAAAATATTGACATACATTTGAATTAATTTTTTCAGGTGAGGTACCTGGTAGTTGAATAGAAGTGTTGAGCAAATTTCTCTAAATAACAAAATAAACAACTTTTGTTATGTGCATATTTGCCGAAACACCAATAGGAAATCATTATTATTAATTTCAGGCCTCCCTTATAACCCCCACTCCTGCCCGTCCCTAGAAATGTTAGTATGGCTTATTATAAGGAAGGCGTTATGTGCTAATACACATACTGAGTGTTTTATTTAGTTCGGTTGAGTCTTTTGTGCCAAATAAAATTGTGGACTCCCGCTATAGTTTTTAGCGTATAACTCATTTATACTTCCGTATACGGCAAAAGTGCATATAACAAAAGTTACTTTAAATTACAAAATAAACAACTTTTGTTATGTGCATATTTGCTGAAAAAGCATTAGGAAAGGAAATATCGCTATTTTTAATTTCAGGCCTCCCTTATAACCCCCACTCCTGTTTGTCTTAGAGAATATTAATATAGCCTAAAGTCTAAGTTGGGCTAGTAGTAATATACATACCAAGTTTCATAAAATTCGGTTCAGCCGTTTATGCGTGAAAAGGTAACAAACAAACAAACAGACACGAAAGAAACAAAATGTAGTTACGGTGTCTATGACATGTGAAACGAAAAGTTATCGTGAAATTTCGCGAAAAAAATCAATGTACAGACAGAGGTTACAATTTTATATATATATATATATATATATATATATATATATATATATATATATATATTGTATATATGTCTGTTATTGCTCTAGCGGTCGCAATTGTTGTTTCATTATTACCAAACCCGATATATAAGCGTTTTGTTTAAAAATAAAGATTAAGCTCGTTAACGGCTGAAATCGGACAGGGGTGGGTTTAGAGGGAGAGAAATTCGAATTTTCGAAATTATACGTCGGATCGAAAAAGTGTAAAGAACTAATCTTATTTTAAATTTACCTGACAATAAATGTTGTTATACACATATTTTCTCTATGATTAATACTAACCGAGATATTTTTAATTTTTAGTTTTCAGCCTTCAGTAAACCCCCACTCCTATTCATGCCCGAATAACAATAAGCTTTTATAACATGAACTTCTTTATTTTTAGCTTAAATACCAAATATTGTTTCTATTGGACTTTTAATATGAGAGATACATGCAAATTCGTTGTGAGTTGATGTCATTAATTAAGGTTTAACATTTTTGTCTCGGAAATCTTTATTTGATCTATACCGTACTCAATATTTAATCATTTTACTCAACGCTAAATATCCTATTTGTGATTGACATAAATCGGACCAGGAATAGGGGGAGGGGGTTAGAGATGGAAGGGAATTCGAAAATTCAAAATATCTCCGTTACTATGAGTCGTCTCAAAAAAAGAATTGTAGAATCAATCTCGTTTAACTAATGAAGATCTACATTTTTTTTTTTAATTCAAGTACCAAGAGAGTTATTCTTGCTTTCTCATTTTCAGCCTTCAGTTAACTCGCCCCCCTTCTACTCGTTGGTATATTATGTTTGTGCGCGTACCGAAGGAGATAAGATCGGCTAACTTCGGTCCTAGTCGTGGGTTTCCGGCAAAAGCTAGTTCGGCCGTTCCCGTAACTGTTTGGCTCTTGTGAAATTTCTAAATTGCAAATCTTCACGTGGGAAATCTTCTTAGTTTACGCAACCCCTGCGTGACGGACTTTTTCATATTTTGATATGTTAAATATAGCTTTTACCCATATTTCATGAATTATTAGGAATAATATTTACCAGTATGGGCTTCAGATCTTTTTAAGATTATGGAAGAGTTCATTTACACCAAATAAAATTGCATTTTCTGTTTTAAATATTTCTAAAGTGTTCCACTTTCACATTGCATGTGGTCATTTGTGTCCTGATGTTTCATTAATACAAAAATATTTAATTAATAATACAAAGTTAATTTGGAAAGAAAACAAAAATGAGAAGAAAAACTGAGCTAATTTATGACACATATTTTTAATTATTTTGCGAAATAATTATTTAAAAATTGTGGGTGATAGTACTGCAAAAAAAAGGAACTTCTAGTTGATACCTATTGTATTTAAAGACTTCACCTGGTTCCTTTTACAAAGTAGCAAACTCTTCATCATGCCAATGTAAAGATGAAGTCATAGATTTATTGTATGAAATAACTATCTATCAAAGAAAATTAGAAATTAAAAACATAATAAACACTCAGTAAAACGTTTTAGCCACTTATATAAAAGAATTGGAGCTCTTCCCATTCCATGAATCCAAGTCCAAATGCTCAGTTCCTTGGTTTACAGATCTTCTATGGCCAACCCCCATTTGATATATTCACGTGTCTTTATGCATGAATTAATCCAATCAGAGGATAAATACTAGCACTAAAACTGTGTAACACAAACGCTACTTGTAATTACGAAAGTCCGTCGCGTATTTTCATTTATCCCAAAACGTAAAAGTCCAATGAGAACATTATTATAGCATATTGTGAATATGAGATGAGTAGGAGTGGGAGTTTACTAAAGAAAAAAAACTAAAAAATGCAAATATTTCTGTTAATATTCAAGATAGAGAATAAATGTATATAACAATATTTATAGTAAATGTAATTTCCTATAAGATTGATTCTCTACTTTATTTCGATCCGACGTAAAGTAACGTAAATATTTCGAATTTTCAAAATTCTCCCTGTTTAACCCCCCCCTCCCCCTCTTACCATTCCAGCCGTTAACGAACTTGATCTTTCTTTTCATATAAAACGATTATATATCAAGTTTGGTAACGATAAGACAAACACTGCGACCGCTAGAGCGGTAACAGACTAATATATAGATAGATCTGTATATACCGATATATAGATATATATATATATATATATATATATATATATATATATATATATATATATGGTGTTGTTATTCTTTTTCGAGTTTTGGTCAATGTTGGTGAAAAAATCTTAGTTTATGCCGATATTTCGAGAATCTTTATTTTTTCTTCTTCAGAGCTATACAATTACAGGTACTACTTTTCCAAAAAGAATAACAACCATATATAAATATAACCTGGTCAAAAACATCCACACAATTATATATATATATATATATATATATATATATATATATATATAAATATATATATACAAAATTTTGAGCAGACTTCATTTTAGCAGATTTCCCTTAAGGAAAATCAGCTATTGGGGTTGTACTCATTACGGAATTTTCGAAATTTTTCTTCAAATGTACATCGATCCTACCAAGTAGATGACGAAAATGAGGTCCGTTCAAAACTGTATATATACAATATATATATATATATATATATATATATATATATATATATATATATATATTTGTCTGTTACCGCTCCACACTGGAGCGAGTGATATTGTAAGCCGGACATTCATTAATATCTCCGTTTCTACTGGTCCTAAAATAATGATTCTGGTGTCATTTTAAAGCACATCGAATACTCTATTGAACTA